>VWYK01066113.1:1028-31964 GCA_013399775.1 Semnornis frantzii | reverse complement strand
TGGTACACATTTCAGGCCATCAAGAAATCCTCTCTGTTCACAAGAGAATGCACTTCCCCCCTGCCCCCATAACAATTACTGCAAAAATTGGCAAGTATTAGCTATCCACCTAAGAATATTTCCATGAGAGGTGCAGTAGTAAAGTTATTAGCCTTCCAGAACATTAGACAACCTCACATACAGGTATGATGTTTCACCTTTTTGTTCAGAGAGGAGAGATAGGTCAGGCACACTAAAATCTAGTTTGCTTTTGGATCAAAGACATGCGCTGTTTAATTACCATTAAGAAGCATACAAGCATGAATGAAGCAATCAGCATGCATGGATTATTTCTTTGCTACAACTTTCACAAGAAAAGTTGCTCTTAAAGGACTAGGAAAAAGCAAAGCCACAGATTTGCTCTACCCTTGCCAAACAGAGCAAGTGTTGGTGCGTATGCTGATTCTTTTACAGGCCAATGTCCAGTACGAAATTCTATGAACCAAAAAATCCTGAGTTGCACAGTCCCAAAATCCTAAGATTTGCTTTTGTTACTCATTTTATACTCATGGGTTACTCTAGATTTTGAGGAGGAATCTTAGGAGGAGAAAATTCTGCCCCGCTGCCCCCCTCCCCCCATCTCCATCTTTAGGAGTTACAGCTTTCAAGGGGAAACTGCCAGGCAGAATTCTAAACCTGTGGCATTCTAGAAGTACAAATCCAACCTGCTTTAGCATCCTCCTACTCCAGCTTTTCCCCTTCCCCATCATTTCCCTTCTATCCCTAAAGATCACCTGTTCCTCCCCTTTTCTCCACATCTTTCATTGTCTTGTTCTCCTAACAGTTCCTACACAAGTCTCACGAGGACTGTAAGAGATGGTGGTCATCATAACAAGAAACTGCTTCACTTTCACGTTGTTTTGGTGTGATGAACAACCTGATGATTTCAGCAGGAAGAGGAACTTGTCTTTTCCAACTGAAAAAAATTCAGTTACAAGATGGCAAAGTTTAAGAACACTATGAACATGTTGGCCAGACTGATGGTCCATCCAGCTCAGGGGCTCCAAGAGCAGCAATACTTCCCTTACACTTTCTCACCACCTCTGGTTGCTATGCTTACCCTTCTCATTGGTTTATGGAGTTGTCATCACCAATTTCTCTAATCACTGATTAGACAGACTGACACAATCTGCCCCCACACCTCTCACTCAGGCAAGGAAGAGAGTCTGTGTGTAAAGACCTTCTCATAGCTTAAATTTATGCCCCCTCATTATTCTACTGCTTTGTGATTTAACACACCAGGTATTTCATGCAGGAAGCACTATAAACATTTAACAGTTGTCAAAAATATGGAGATACTCTAAGGCCATTAAACTATTACCACAGTTATTTAGGACAGAAAAGCTTTAACACTCTCTTGTAGGCTAACCTTGAGCAAGGCAGGTCTACACTAGTACAGTTGCTACCTTACACCAACACTTTGGACCTAATTCAGCTTTGACTTGTATGCAGCTCCTAGCAAAGCCAGCAGGAGCTGTGTCTGCACTTGTCAGGACTGTTTGTCCCTCTACGCCTACAGTTTTCCTCCTGCTGCATTTAGTCCTCCAACGTTCTCTTGCTTTTGGAAGGAGATCAGGAAGTCATAATGACTACATATTGCACAGCCTTTGTCTGCTCTTTCACTGGGTCTGTCAGTTACAGCCTGGTACCTTTTTAAAGCTGTGGATACAAACTACAGTGCACAGTATACAACTTACTTCTGACAATATTTTTTTTTCCTCTCTTATTAAAATAGATCCATATTTATGCTATATTTGTAATCACTCTGTTTCTACTTCAATCTGTTTTTCATCATCTAATATTACTTCTCCCACATTCAGGAAATATAAAACCTGACAGAATTAAGAGCTTAATTGTGTAGTGTAACAGCAAAGGAAAGAAGAGTTAGATCTCTATACTCAGCATTTTCAGTGGCTCAGGAAACCTTTTGAGACAACATAATGCCTCTCTGAAAAACTTCATTAAACCAAAATTCTTGCATAAACCAGTCTCTTATTTTCTAATCTGTTAAATTAGCAAATTTGTATTCAGTTAGTTTATGGTGATCTACAGAACAGAGTAATAGAATTACAGCACATGTCATTTTTTGGGAGACAGTCTCTAATCCCTTTTATCTTTAAACTGTTGCTCTAATTTGCCTTCATAAATAAAGTAGCCAAACCTAAGACAAGCTAAAGGTTTGCCTCTTCAAATGATAACCTCTTTGAAACACACCTGAATGCAAAACAGTTTACTTTATCTGAGAAAGGGGAACAAAACCTCTTACAAGCTACCTCTCAAGCTCTGGGTCTGCATTATACCCACTGATGGAAAGAGGGAAATAAAACTTTAGCACCCTGATGGCAACGTTTGCCTGCTGTAGCTTTTGTGCTACAGCTTTTGCCACACAGGGCAAACCTTTGCCAATTCACAGTGGTGGCTACATGTGTTATAATTCAGTTTTGGGTTGGAATCTATCCTTACTTAGGAAACACCATATCTGTGACACAAATAAAATACCAACACAGTCTCTGATTTTAGCAGACAGCTTGCAAGGGATTTGCACACGATTCTGAAAGCTGACCTGCTCTTTATTTACATTTTCTAACCTGTTGGATGTTATTTTGAAGAGTTTTAAGAGATGCTAAGCTGAGTTCAGAAAACATGCAGAGCAGCACAGCACTAGGACCCAGCAAAGCACAGGGATGGAAAGGATGAGCAAATTCCCTTTCTCAGGACCTGCAACTGTCTCAACACTGCCAGACCTCCTCAAGTCTGTACTTCTGGGGAAAAAGGAAAAGAAGTAAAACCCACACACAAATAAACAAAAACTATCAACAGTACTTTTACTTCTGTTAAAGTACAGCTTTAACTTAATCTAGTTAAATACAAGCAATACACAATTATGTTTCTACTGGGGAAAAAAAAATTTGGCTTTGAGTCAGGACTAGGAGGAGTTTTGTCTCTGAATGGTTTGTGAGTTAGAGGTTTCTACATGCTATAGCAGCAGTTTCCTTCCCTAGCCTGGTCACCTTGGAGATCCCCTCCCAGCACTCTCAGGCCAGCTCCTCAGCACCTCCTTGCTTTAAACTTCATTTTCAAATTCAGGGTGGAAACCCTCAGCCCCACTGAATGAGCACTCCTCCAGCTACCTCAGGCAGAGCTACACATTGAAATAATTATGTCTGGGATTGCTGACTGAGTTGTGTAAATTATGAATGAATTGTCTATGCTGGAAAAGGTGGACAGGGGAGCCAGGCACAGTGCAGTAGTGCTGAGATTGTGAAAAACATGATGCCAAGATCTCATTTCAGCAAATACATAAAGACAATATTTTCTGAGAAGTTACTTCAGTACAACATTTCCCCAGGAAGCAGGATCTCAGCATTTAACCACTGGAGACATGAACTCAGTGAAGTTCAGCTACAGGACACGGTTAAACTGGAATGGGCAGCACCGGGGTTCAGAAACAGCTGCTCTTGTTGCTGCAGTTGAATTAAAATCCTAACAGCAAGGACTGGTGGCAGGATGCACTGTTTTACATACAAAACGTGAGTGTTACACACCAGTATCCTCCTGACTCACCGCCTCTGTCCTCACGTGGATATGATTGGATTTGTTAATGTTTGCTGGAGTGATTTTATTGCAAATAACTGCTGTGCCTGCTGACCAGCTTGCCCTTTGAACATCTTCCTTCACAGCCTTCTCCTGACGTGACCTGCATGTTTTTCATTTTCTTAGCCTCACTCCTTTGCCCTTTCAGATTTTTCAGCCATTTGCCTCTCCTGGGTAATTTTCTTGGATTTTGGGTTGTTTGGTTTTCTTTCTTTTGTGTTTTTAGAAGAAAATTATAGCCAATGCTTGAAAGGTTTATAGGAGAATTGGCTTAACAAATTTGACCTGATTTTTTGTCTCCGATTTAGTGGTGAAAAAGGCTCTTGGTGGTGAAAGGCAAGTGGTGAAAAAGGACACAGACCAAGGAGGGCTAGAAGGAGGGTGGTCAGTAGCTGTGACCTAGCAGAGAAGAGTTCTACTTATTCGGACCTGTGCTTCACCTGAGCTGTTTAACTTTCCTGAAGCATTGCCGAGTGCTCTCCAGCACTAACTTGCTATGCCTGTTTACTTCTGAATCGGATTCCCATTGTGTCCTAGAGTATTTCCATTTCTCCATTATTCAGAATCCACAGTTCCTATCCTCACATGATCTTGGTTTCTACTCTGAAAAAAAAAAACAAACCAGTTCTGCATATCAGGAAAAAAAAATCTGGAGAAAAGTATTAAAATGTAGGTTGTGTTAATGTTTGAATGCCTCAGGAATTGTTTTCTTTCTGGTGAGAGGGCAAAAAAAACACAAAAAGAAAAAGAGGTTCTGCCTGCTTCTCTGGAGGGGCTTATTTTCTATTTCTCCCAGATTTGCAGGATTCTGAAGCACTTTTTATGCAGTTGAGTTCTGGAAGTACAGACTGTAGCCATGCTTGCACAACACAACCTATTCTCATGTTTTGTTCAAGAATATTACAGAGAGAAGCAACTCTTCTGTAACTGTACAGTGTTTGACCATCAACTGGTGTGTTTTATATGATGCAGAGTTGCAGCACACCTGTCAGCACTGCAGCAGCTCTAATGCAGGTGCTTAGTGTTCCCAAGTGCTGCACATGCTGCATGCTTTGGACTGCCACTCTGGGGCTGTGCAGAGCAGCCAGCTCCTTTCACAGGCACTGGTCATACTGCTCTTTCACTGCACAGATCTTTTGTGCACCCTCCTACCAGTTCTGGGCAAGAGCACAAAAGGGCTGTGTTTAGAAAGCAGCAGAAGAAAGATTTTGCCATTGACAGTACAAAAAGTTTAGCTAATAAATGCCATTGTATTCAGTGCATCAGAAGAAATCAGAATTTCACATTTTTAGGACAGTAAAGTATCTAGACCATGCTGAAAGACCCATAGTCAAAGAACTACTTCCATCTATCCTCTGCATCTCTCCCCTGTATGTTTTCATACATAGTGTCTGCAGTAAGTCACAAACCCCTCACTTGGATGTCTGCCTCTCTTCACTAAGGAAAAGAGGCATGTCTCAGAGCATGGCCCCACAAACCTAGATTTAGGGAATATTTTAAAGTTAGATTTTTAAAAATGCACTTAAATATAAGGCCAGATGAACTGGTATGTATCCACATTTGCTATCACAATAGGGAACCTAGTTGAAGACACCAGCAACACCTCCTTGGTGGAGCAAGGGGGGGTGTTGGGAGCAGATGAGGGGAAGTGGAGCAGACGAGTACAAACCGCAAACAACTGTTATTCTACATTGTCACTGTGAGAGGGAGGCACATGGCTGCCAGATCTGTCAGTCCAGAACATTTTGATGGGCATTCATTTACCCATTGCTAAAAATAAAATGAATTTGCTACATCATGCACCACTCAGTTGTTAGCTCTTTTTGATGAAAAATCAAGCCCAAATCTTGTTAAAAGTTCAAATCAGGACAGCACTGTTGCTCACCAGTAGAGGAATGAAGGTCATTATTCCAATTTGGTTAGAAATTGGAGTTGTATGAGACAATTTCTATTATAGGAAAAGAGGAAATGGATTCAAGGTGCACCAGGGGAGATATAGGTTGAATATTGGAAGGAACTTCTTCACTCAAGGGATTCTCAAATGCTGAAATAAGCTTCTCAGCAAAATGGTTGAATCCCCATCCCTGGAGGTGGTGAAAAAACACCGAGACATGGTGCTGAAGGACACTGTTTAGCACCAGACTTGGCAGAGTTAGGGAATGGTTGGATGTGATCTGAAAGGTCTTTTCCAATCAAAACAATTCTATGGTTCTATTACTAGTGTTGCCTCAAATGATATTTGAGACCCTTAAACAGCTCCCGTACCCTCTTCCTTGCCTCAGATGGCAGGCATGGAGGAGGTTATTTCACAGGAGGTAACACCTCTTTCCCAGGCTGGAATCTGAATCATTATCTGTGAAATACTTTGGATTTAACAGGTTTTGGTAAAACACATTCTCAGAGTACAATATTTTTCAGTCATATCTACCATTCCAATGCACTTATCAATGCAAAATGCACTCTGAACAGTACAGCAGAGAGAAATGCTCTACAGTTATTTGCAGAGATGAAAAAAGATTCAGGTGACAAAAAAGGAGGGAAACATGGAAAAAGTAACTCCTCTGTTGTAGCACCCACCCTCAGCTCCTGCCAGAGAATGACATCTGTTCCCTCATTGACCTTATGACAGACCTTGCTACAACAAAAAGTGGGAGCTAAAGAGACTACTTCCTAGAATAGCTGCTATAAATGTGATATCACATCAATTAAACTTTCTTTTACTCCGCTGTATGAGTAATATCACAACAGAAAGTCTAGGTAACAGTCTCATTAACTTTCTTGTTCTTTGAACCAGTAAGCTGTTGACTTGGAGCAAAAGTATTTGAAACAAGCTTAATTTGTTTCATTTTTACACTGTTATCTGTTCACCATAAGAGAAAGTCTGTTTCTGATACATGAAGCAACAGTCCTGTAACAAGTACTAACTTGAAATGCTCTCTTTGTACCTATTTCACCATAAAGTGGTTCATTCAATCAAGGAAGGCTTTTAAGCAGATAGTGGAGCTGCAGCCATGACTAAGTGACAATAATGAGACTAGACAGCTTAAAACCTTGATCTTGTTCCTGCTTCATACCCAAGCTGACACCCTGCTGAGATCCTTCCACATTTGCCTCCCTTTGTGGTTCTGCAAAAGGCACAGCTCATCACAAATAATAACATTAATGAGATTTCTATTGGGATTGCAATACATTTTTCTATTGGCACCATTTACACATTACTACTTGCCTAATTATTCCTCTCCTAATTAATTCTACTGGCAGTTGCAGATCTTCAGTTACATAAATACTCTCCTGTGTTTGCTCAATTAAGTGGAAAGATTCTTGTAACCTAATATGTTAACATTAGGAAAAAAACAACTGCTTAACCTCCATCCAATACAGAAAATACTGGAGCTCTCTAAAGGAAACACATATCAAAGCTCCTTAGAATTCTGTTTTTTCTGCCAATGTAAGTGGGTCCTTATAATTTTCTGAAGTACACTGTAATCCTTTCTTCCATCTTTCAGATGTGGTAAAAAGCATCAGATTACCACTAACTACAAAGCAGCATCTCTTTGGATAGCTACACGACAAGGTGCTTTAATACAAATTTACTACCTCAAATGACACCACTGAAGTCTTGTAAAGTATAGAGAATAAAAGAGTTCAGCAGTCTGCTGCATAATTCAGCACTTACACATACAGCTAGGGATGAGAAAGAAAAAAGAAGCATGTGTGTACACTTGTGCATGTGTGTGTGTTTTGTCTTCACATTTTCTATACCAGTGGGGAGTCAGAGAACTTACTTCCCTGATTCTTTATTGGAGCCTGCAGCACTGTCAATGTCAGTCTTGCCTCATGAAGTGTGGTCAAAATCTAAATGTAGGAGATCCACAGGAAAATGGTTATCTCCCAGCAGGAAAAAGAGCATCAATCTGCAACCAGACAGTCTCTGCAATCGACCACACCTGCAGTAAGAGTTAACTGTTCTTCAAGCTTCTGCACTAGCAGACGTTCATCACTTCAAGCACCCCTCTCCACACTACCCATCCCATGCACTCTATTAGGTTCAATCTGTGCTTCAGACTTGCACCTATTTTTTAACAATTCTAAAGAAGGTAGATGAACATCTTCAGAAGCTCCATGTCATCAGTTGCTGTCCTTTCCAACTGTGCACAACAAGCTTGTTAGCTTTGGCTCACGACTAGTCCTTGACATTTAAACCTGCCTTTCAGGGCCAGAATTACAAGCCAGCAGGTAAATGCTTCAGCACTACAGATGAATTAGCTTTGAGGAGATGACAATCTAAAATTCGTAGGCATGCTTATAACTAGTAGCTCCTTTAAATTCCATCCTAAATTACAGTGTCTCAGGATGCCTGGTTGTGCTGTCATTCAGTTACATTGTGGCCTCAATAGTTCTAAATATTCCTATCAGAAAAGGTTGCCATTAGGGCAATGTAAAAGTAGAACAAGTGTTTTAACAGCTCCATTGCCTTTTGACAGAGCTCATGATTACTGTACTTGTAAAACAAACAGCTTATGACACATATACGGCTTGCTCACAATGTCTCTATTGACTCTCTTTTATCACAGACTTATTTAAGTTTCCAGTTGGAAGCCACCAACTTTGAAGGGCTGGTTAAGTATGTTAATGAAGTGATGGCTTAGAGCTCCAGTTTTAATACTCTAACAGTTCATAACTACCAGCCTCCACAACTATGTGACAGAAAATTACTTCTAAAGAACATAAACTGGATTATTTAATGTTACAAAGCAGAACTGGACTTTTAATTCTCTGAGACTGTAAAATTATTTCACTACAGATTAGCTCAAGTTTTTCCAAACATTATCAGCATTATAAAGTCTCTTCGCTTTCAGCTAAGCGAAGTTAAGACTGGGTCAGTTAAGACTCCAATTCAGAACAAATCATGGCAATTAAAGAGCCTCACAAGGTAAAGGTGAGATAAGTTCTTTCTGAAGGACACATGCCAGTTAATACAAGACTTCACTGGCCAGCACCTGCACTTGCCATTGTCCTCCAATGAAGTGCACCCTATTACTTGGCATTCCTGCTCATTTGGAGTTGTACAAACAGAGTTACTCTGTAGGAGGTTAGGCACAGACTTTACAGTACTCATGACAACGTAAATAACTTATCTTGAATTCTATCTGTGGATACAGCAGATTATACACACGACCAAAAAAAGAATGCTTTGAATTTTCTATCTCAGCAGCTATGAATTGTACAATCACAAAATTCTTTCAGATGGAAAAGATCTCTAAGACCATCAAGTCCAACCATCAACCTAACACCACCACGGCCATTAAATCACGAAGCAGGAGAAAATTTTGATAGCATAAACTTCCATGAAAATCAGGTCCCTTACAATCAGTTAGCTGCTGCTTTCAGTGAAAGGAAGTGGTCCTGGCCACAAAGATGTGGTGAGCTAGTCAGCAAAAACCCTTCAGATGTAGATAGATCTTGAATCATACATTCTACCATCCCAATTGTTCAAATGAGAATCTACATGCTCTGTGATGGTTTGGGAGTTCCCTGCCCCCCACACTTGTAAAATGACCCAGACTAGATCTCAGCTGGCTGGAAGTTAAGAGATGAAGCTATATTTACAGCTTAGCACAATATACAAGCAGATATATACACTATGTACAGGAATATTTACAGAAATATACAAGGTAAAGGTAATACAGAAACACAACTCCCCTCCCAGAAATCGGAGACCCCAGGAGGGGCTCCCAACCACCCTTCCACCTTCTCCCCACCCCTACACCTTACCCCAAGGTTTTGGAGAATCAGCCGGGGGGGAGGATTAGAAGAAAAAAGCAGTTAGTGGAGTTATTCAGCAGAGAGGAGAAGCCAGAAGCTGCTAGCCCAAGACCCTGTGCCCGAAAAGCTGTGCCCCGTGACACAGACTGCCCCCTCAAGACACTCTCTTATCTTCTTTGTTTTGGTTTCTTATTCCTAAACATCACAGCAAGCCTATGAGTGAAGTAGACATCACCATTGTTTACCTTCACAGCCTATAGTATAATTTTTTCTATTAAAATATTCCAATTAGCTCAAACTAGCACAATGCTCCCAAAAGTGCAATTCTACACAACCCCCAAAATATGTCCTGTCCTGCACCTTCACCTCCAGTGATCAACTGTCAAAACAAGCATTGGTAAGAATGTAATCAGGGTTAGATTACAAGCTAAAACACACTTGAGCTAGGTAGAAAAGCCACAAAATGTAAGAATAGCCCTTGCCCTAAAAAACACTAAGGCAAGTGGATGTAGATCTTGTATAAAGTTAAGCTGAGCTAGAAGATTATATTAACCACTTGCAGGGTGCTACCACCTCCACAACAGTCAGCATGCTCTATCTTATCAGTCAGGAGAAAATTCAGACAAGTTAGCTCAGATCACCAATTTAAATGACTATCTAGTTTTTTTCTCGAAGCAGGTTACAGGATACTCGCATCATCTTTCTGGATGTCTAGCAAAAAGCAGCAGTTGCCAACAGTGAGAGAGGATTAGGCGAAGCTGCAAGTCAGGGAAACAAACATTCAGTGACAGCTTTATGTATCAAATGAATATTTCCATAGCAACCACTGAGTCAGTCATCCCAATTTTCAGGGTTAAAGTTTAATTTTGCTTTAAAGAGATGCATAAAATATCACTAATTTGCCTGCTTCAAAAAAACTGATTGCAAATAAATGAAGGAAGAATAGTAGGGCAAAGCGTCAGGGTTCGTGCATTTCTGCTGATATCTTGGAGTAAGAAATTAAGGAGCTGGCTGTAGTATCTGACTACATTAGGAGCCAAATCAGCTGTTGCAGAATGAGAATGAAACAAAACCACATTTGCAGCTGGATGAGGAGATTGGGACTGGCTTGCTGGTCACAAGAGCAGGTGAGCACTAGGCCGAGCACAAGCGCCATTCCTTCAGCATCTACTGGACTGCAGCTTAGACAGTTTCGATTGTTTATATGCAGGTAAAAGAACAAGTAAGAAAGTGCAGTGTAAAAGAGGATGACTGAAAAATTCCCTAATAGTTCAGCTGAAATGAAACATCACTAGCAACTGTTAGATGTTTAATTTTCATATCTTAACTTTTATGAGCAGCACATTTCAACAGGTACTGTAATTTACTGTCTGAAATATGGCTTTAGATACTATTTCAGGGGAATGATATGTTTTCTAGAGCAACGGTATTGCACAGAATCTGAAAAGCATCTGGAGTAGCTTGTTAGTGAACATTTCGGCTGAAGGCTTTATAAGACATTTTAAAGCTTTCACATACCTCAGAAGAGAACTTAGACTCGGAAATGTACTATGACAGTGTTTGTATTTATCTGTGTAGGAGGGATTACCTTCTCTAAATATTTTCAATGGGTTCTGAATGTCAATGCCAGAAGTCATCAGATTCAGCTGATCAACATCTAGTCCATTTATTTGTGAAGTCAAGAGCTAGGATAACCCTTCTTGTTTCAGAGTGCTGCTTCCATAAAAAGGCTGATACAAAAAAAAGCCCAAACCAAACCAAACAAAAAAAAAACCCCAAAACACCTCAAACCTGCTCATTTTCAGGTTTTTTTTTTTTTTGTCATCAGTCACTCAGGCATCAGGCACAGACAGGCCTCTCTGACTTCTCTCCCTGACCTAGGACAATCAGTGAATTGACTCAGGGTCCTGTCTTTATAATCAGCTCATAGCAGCCCACGTTTAAATGGGGAGGAGGTCTGGCATGAAATAGTTACAGTACCTATGATAAAGAAATGAAATAACAAACTGTCTTCTTTGCTTTTATGTGGAAATTTTCACTTTCTGATCTGATAATAATGAAAAAGAAATTTTAAAAACAAATAAATAACTCAGCACAATAGGGTGAAAATCAGGGCCCTAAGGCTGCAGTTAATGGATCAGATAATCTTCATAATGGCTTTCTTGAGCTAAACAATATAAAATACTACCAACATAAATAGGCTGGTTTGTTGGTTTACTTTGGTGGGTTTATTGTGGTTTTGTTTCGTTTTTTCTGCTTAACAGTAGAGATTAGAATCAGGAATAAAACAAAAGGGGAAAAAAGGAAAAAAAACGGAAAACAAAAAATAAACTCTTGTTGGGCAGCTAGACACCAAAAGTAAGCACTTGCAGCCTGCAGGAGGATGACACCTCATTTTTATTTGTGTCCTTAAAAATGACTCTCGCTGCCAAGGCTCTGGTGTTGATCTGTCCTATTTACAGGCACTAGGAACCAGAGGAACACAACTGCAGCAGGGCAGGACCTGGCATGCTGGGCAGAGCCACTGCTTTAGGAGTGCCAGTCCCATGCATCTAACTCTGAACAAACACAAACCACATCCAAACCACCATCTCAAGTGCCCATAGGAGACAGACCCTCACACTGATCATCCTCAGTATAGATATGAAACACCCATGTGTCCAACCTTTGACAGCTCTTCCCTTGAACATTGTTTGTTAAAAAACAGAAGCTTTAAATAACAGTGCCTGGTGTGGTTATTGAACCTAAAAATAGCCCTTGAACAATTGTGTATTTTATTTCCCACTACCATGCACCAAGACTTTTATCTTAGGTCAGAACAAAAGAATTCCAGACTCATGCCTGTGTTAGATGCAGAGAGATTTTGACGTGATGTAAGGACAATAACGGTTAATTATATGTTGGGAGGTTATTTGTGAAGAGCAGGAAGTCCATGGGAGGAGGGAGGGGCAGAGAAGTCAAACTGCTTTTCAAGAGTGAAAACTTTAAAAACCACTGTATTTCACCATTGTATCTTTGCTTCTGCCCCAAGACCAATTGCAGAGATCTTGTATTGTGAATCTATCAGGACAAAATTATTTTTGCATCTATCAAAGAAAAAAAGGATTTTACAAAATAATAACATTCAAAAATCTAACGGAAAAAAAAATATTCAAAAATATCTCTCAATTCAACTGCAAGATACATAAAATGCTGCCTGACAACATCAGGTCAGTTCTCCCCCTAGGTTACAAAGATTTACAAGTAAGAAAGATTCCTTTAATAGATTCACCACAGCTGAGAAGTTTAGCAGGATGTGAGCAAACACAGTGATCATCACTTCAGGAACCAGATAAAGAAAGCAAGTCCTTAAAAAATATGTGTTACAATTTCAGTTTATTACTTCCTAGAAAAATAAAACAGACCATTCAAACAGCCTTTATGAGCAAGACTGGAGTTTTCAGGAATGAGTCCTTTCATCTACTATATGGGACTGGACTTACCCAGAAGATCCTACCCAGTTTCCTACCAAGCCAAGAAGCACAAACACAAGAGCCCACCCTGAACTGCTCTTTGCACTATTTCCGTACATTGCAGGTCATATATGTTTGTCTTTTCCAGAATGTAGACTGGCAGGTTGGAAATAATCATAGAATGGTAAGGTTGGAAGGGACCTCAAGGATCATCTAGTTCCAACCCCCTGCCATAGGCAGGGACACCTCCCACTGGCACAGGTCACACAAGGCCTTGTCCAGCCTGGCCTTGAACCCCTCCAGGGAGGGAGCAGCCACAACCTCCCTGGGCCACCTGTTCCAGTGCCTCACCACCCTCACTGGAAAGAACTTCCTCCTAACGCCTAGTCTGAATCTCCCCTCTCCCCTCCGCCATTACCCCTAGTCCTGTCATCGCAAGATCCTACATAAGGTTTTGTTGTTATTAAATTACAGCTCCAAATCATTTAGGAGCGTTAGATCTTGTGTTATCAAGTTATTTTTATTATAATCTCTTTTGCAATATAAAAAAATGCCTTTAAAGACTATTGTCTTTAAAGTTAAGTTTAAAGCACTGATCCAATAGAGGAGTGTCCTTTTTAATGTCTCCCAGAGCTCAGATAAGCTTACACTGGCCCACAGAAAATTCTAGTTGCTTTTTTTGTGGTTTGCTTGTAAAATGATGACACATTTGGTAGGTACCACCTCGTTGAGCAACCAAACAGTTTGGCTATTTTTTTTTTTTTTCACTGGAACAGGTTGCCCAGGGAGGTTGTGGCTGCTCCCTCCCTGGAGGTGTTCAAGACCAGGTTGGACAAGGCCTTCAGTGACCTCTTCTAGTGGGAGGTGTCCCTGCCTATGGCAGGGGGTTGGAACCAGATGATCCTTGAGATCCCTTCCACCCTTACTATTTTATGATTCTATGCTTATCTTCACAGTATCAAGACTGTCTTCTGTCAAAGATAAATGAGGCTATTCCATTTAACATCTTTCTCCTACTGGCTCCAACAGCTATAACCTGATAACAAGTAAAAATGAAAATTAAAAAAATGCTAATTGCCAAGTCACTCCCCAATTTTTTATTAATTTTGAGTTCAAAACAGTGGCTGCACCACATAATTTTGCTTCTTACGCTTTGCTGCCTCTCCTTTTCTTGACTGTACAAAATGCATATCATCTGTGCTTAGAATTTCACGCCTTTCCAGTTAAACTGTAGGATAAGGCAGCACCCAAGCATCCACAATTATCTGCATTGAGACGTAAATGAATCGTAATTTATCAGTCAGTTTGCTTATGCAAAGTAGGCATGGAATCACACACATGGCAAAAGAGAAGTGTGTGCAGAAAGTAGCTAGGAGATAAAAATATGCGTGAATCTAAAACAGAAAAAAAAAAAAAAGTTTTTAAACTAGGGGGAAAAAAAAAATATATCAACCCCCACGGCTGTCTTCAAGACTTCAAGAAACTACAACATGTCAAATTCAGCTTTGCTTATGCTTAGAAGATCTTTCTTGGAAGGGCTGTAGTGTGTTTTTTTTTTTTTTTTTTCCTTCCAATTTAAGCTTTTTCTAAAGATGGGCCCCAGAAGAACTAAGACTGCACATGTACATCTTTCACTGTTATTTCACAGAGAAAATAATTGCATCTGAGATAATTGTGAGGAACACAGTCAAATCAATGGCTTCTCTGCTACCTTATGCTCAGCCCCCCAACATGACTTTAGTTTCTTACTTGTATTAATGGCACAAATGAGAGCCAGCCTAACAAAAGAAACTAAAGGACTGCAATGTTTTATATCCCATTACTCAAAGTGTCACATGCAAAAGCAAGCTAGTATAAATAGCTCTCTACTACATCTAGGGGAGCTGAAATAAGATCTTGCATACTGGGTGTCTAGTATAAGTGATCATGTTTGTTAAACTACTGCAAAAGAGGTACAGCAGGAGTGGAAAAAAAAAAAAATCCCTCAAGGGCAGAGCCCAGGAATCTTCTGCAGAAGATTGCAGAAACTTGTATGAGATTTTCAGGCACTGTGTGATGTGTGGGCATCTGGACAGAAAATCCTGCAGGTGACAAAGACAAGGCAATTTGACTTGAAACACACAGGTACCTAAATTAGGTAACTTCATTTCTTCAAAAGTGCTTTACCACTCAGAGAACATCTAAGGCTGTGCAGTTGTTTGTCTTACCTGCTTATGATTCTGAAACAGTCAAGGAAAAAGGCTCATTATACAAATCCTCAGCTGCCAGTAGGTACTGATGAGCTCAGCGCTCTTTTAGCTGTACGTGGACAAGTTTTGTAAAACTGGCATCTGAGAGCGTGAAGGGGCTGGGTGGTGAAGAGAACCTGACTGGGAATGTGTCTCTCTGCAGCTGTCTCAGCTGTGCTGCTAGGAGAAAGCAAAATGCCATGATGCCCTCCACTTGCTGGACTGCTTGTTAGCCATCAGTGACGCCACAAAACCGGAAACCACAAAGATAAGGGTAGATGCAAAGAGCTTGCACCATTAAAAAAAAAAAAAAAATTAACAATATTCTACTTCTTTTCCTTACAGGTAGGGTAAAGAGCTCAAAAGCAAATGCTTAAAGACTTGCATATACTTTGGAACATCTGGGTGTGTAACTGTGTGGTCTGATTTGCTGCAGAGTTCAGTGCTCAGCAATTTGTGGTGAGGGGTAAATGTTCTCAGTGCTCACCAGAAAAGAAACAAAGTTAGGCTTTTTGTGTTTTAGGAGATTTTTTTGGAGGGGGCTTGGAGTTTTTAAGATGTATAGGGAAATTCTAGTGGCAAGCACTGTAAAGTACTAGATCGAATTGTCTTAACTCCCCACTCACTGAAGTGGGGGTTGGACTGGATGACCGCTAAAGGTCCCTTCCAATCCAAACCATTCTGTGATGAGTGAATCCAATGAAAAATTACTTTCATTTGGGATAAGAAAAGTTATCAGTGATTCGAGATGTGGCATTCTCTCTAAAGAACCAGGTTTTGAAATCATGGCTACAAAGAGATCTCCAGTTTTCAGCTGAAATAAGAATACTAAGGTTTTCTATCTTTCAACTACATTAAAAAAAAATAGGAAGTAAACAAAAAACTCAACCAACCAGAAAAATCTTGTTTGAGCTTTAGAAGTCTGTAAGACAAGAGCACTGAGGTCTGCTTAGTAGTTTCTTGCTACTTAGGTTGATCAGTATTGAAGGGAAAGACAGTTTCATGCAAGGCAAAATAATTCTTAATTAGAATAATTAAAATGCGCTTTAATGAACCTCTTACAAGATACGCTTACAAAACCATACAAAGACATAAAATCTTGACAGAAAATAGGCAACATTAGGTGATCTCTTAACTTTTGCCTGATGACAGACTGGCAGACAGCCATGACACACCACAGCTAAGGCTGAGAGTGCGGCACTGGTAAGAGGTTTTGAGACAGGCAACAAACATCTACTTACGCAGCTGCTGCAGAAGTCATATCCTTTCATTGAAGTAAACAACTGAACGGTGAAAATTTCTTACAGTTATTTGAATGCAGATTAGAGGCAGAAATTAAATTAAAAATTGAAGAGATTCTGCTGAGCTGTAAAGTACACGAGAGAAAAAGGTTAACAGGAATAAGGGGATTCAAAGCTTACATCAAAGTTGTTGTGCAATGGTTTAATTTACCAGTCTCCACTTTGTTTTGCTGTTGTCCTATACTACCCGGAGATTACTGATTTATATTCCCATGGTGCCTGTAAGACTTAGTCAACACCAGTTTTCCAATACCTCTGAGACTCTACTGTTACCAGGCTAGAATTATTACACACTGACAGACTAGAGCAGAATGTAAGGAATATATCCTGATGTTCCAGATCCTGTCTGCTGGAAAGAATCAGCACAGACTCGCGTGCTTACTTTCTTCTGTCACTGTGCTTACTCCACTAGCTTGCAAAGCTTGGTAGATCATTAGCAAAAGACAGGAAGAGTTAAAACAATGAGGAGGTCTAACCTGTACAACATATTTCCCTGGGGATACTGTGGTATCTAGCATCTCCTCACAAGAGCTGAAAGTAGAAACTAAAGAGGGAGAGCACTAACTCCTCACATGTCATGGGCTGTGGTCTACCTACAAAATGACAGCTGAGTTTTCAGAATTTTGTTTTGGTTATTTGCAGAATAGTCATTTGCTTTCGATAATGACAGCAACAGAATCAATCTCGTATTTCTCCCTTCTCCAACTGCTCTTGAGAGAACCATAGAATCACAGAATTGCTTCAGTTGGAAAAGACCTCTAAGATCATCAGGTCCAACCATCATTCCCACACCACCATTGCTATTAAACCATGTCCTGAAGTGCCACAGCTACATGGTTTTTTGCACACCTCCAGGGGTGGTTACTCCACCACCTCCCTGGGCAGCCTGTTCCAGTGCCTGAGCATGCAAGTTCTTGCCAAGAGGAAATAGTTAGAAGGAATGACTAATTGGTCAGCAATCTTTTCTAAACATCCAATGACCTACTGTGCTTCCTACAAGTTCTTCAGTCCTATACATAATATTACACATGGAAGTCAAGGAAATATACACCAGTCAGAAAAGCAGACCCAAGAATTTACTCCATCTACCAGAAAGAAAAACTATAATTAAGCACTACCATAATATTACAGCATTCCATATTGATGTTGGGTTAAAAAGATAGTTAGTTTTAGAGGCTAGTTTCATTATGTTACTAAAAACATACCACACAAAATTTGCGTAACTCCCTCATGGAAAGTTGACATCCAAAAGTGGGAACTACTTAATATGGAATTGGTTTGGTTGGAAAAGACCTCAAAGATCACTGATCCCAGCCATAAAATTGTCACTTTAATTAGTAGACTGCTGACTAGTTTGTAGCACCTGCACCTGCCACAGCTTCCTTCCTAGCCATGTGCACTATTCAGTAGACATACAGCACACGTGGTTACGTCTCCCCACTGGATGACTTCTTTTAAAACGGGTAAAGTGTCTTTACTAGTGTCCTTCAGCGAGTGCTCAGCATAATGCCCACTTCCTAACTTGCCTTAGGAGACAGATGAAACTTTAGCCTTACATAGCAATCTGTGTGGACACTCAGGTGGAAAACAAACAAACAAACAACAAATATTCTACTCACAAAAACAAGAGAGAAATTCATTCATTCATAGATTCATTCGCAGAATGGTTTGGGTTGGAAAGAGCTTTAAAAGATCACCTAGTTCAAATGCTGCTAGCATTGGCAGGGGACACCAACTACTCGACCAGGCCTCATCCAACCTGGCCCTAAATAATTCAACATTTTCACACTTGTTTTTACAAAAGCAAGAGAGAAAATGACTCACTTCTAACTGATGATACTCCACATTCTTCTGAAAGGAAAAAAAATTAATAGTGCCCATTCCAACAACGTAAAGGCTCTGCCTGTTTGCACATAAACACTGGGAACACCACAGGTAATCTTTCAGAGAGTTTATTCTTTGGAAAGGGGGTTGCTCACTTCCCAAAACTACCAGGTTCTGTTGTGTGACCACAGATCAGTGTCCTCAGCTACCTCCAAGCCTGACAGCTGAGCCACGGAGTACTGGCTTTTGCCTTTGGGTAAAAAAGCCTTTGAAAAACAAATGCAAACAGGACTGTGGGATGTGAAATACCATGAAGCTAAATTCACAGACCTGTCAGAAACAGCAGGTCAAGTTACTCAGCCACACAAAGGGCCTCTGTTGAAGAGCCTGTCCCTTACAGAGATACCATGTGTATCTCCTCTGCAGCTCAGCTGTTCTTCCTGCAGGGTGCTACCAAAGCGAAGGCACTGTTGCTACTAGACTATCACACTAATCTGGTAACTGGGCTGGAGACAGGAGGGTGGAACAATTACCACTTTACCTAGCAAATAAGAATTCCATTGATTTCAGTTTGAAACTGCTTTTCCTCTGTTCCATAAATTAAGGAACAGGTGATTCATTAGTGTCTTTCTTCCATATTTCTGTGTTATCCACTCCCTCCAGCTGTTTTAAATACCTAGAAAACGTGACTAGAGTTCAGGTCCACACTACTAGCATTTCTAATTTACATTAATCCCAGCCACAGCTTTCCTTAGAGCTTGAGGCTCCTCACCAGGGTCACCTGCATGAGCTGGGCAACCCTCTGACTCAGAAAGGAAACTCAGTGCTACCAGTGTTAACTGCTCCTGGTCCAGCCTCCCATAATCTGGTAGGAGTTACGCTGCACTGTATGCGGCAGTTTTCCAATGCTCTCTTTTCTCTAGCCTTGTTAATCCAAAGGGATGTTGTGGGTTGGTCTGGATGATCTCCAGAGGTCCCTTCCAACCCTCACCATGCTAGCATTCTGTGTAAAGCTGCACTAAGTCCTAATAATATTTGTCCTCTGTCTCCTGACACATTGAGAACTGCGTATGCAAAAATTCGGACATTTTATTTAGCTGTACCATACAGCTGGCACTGCAGAGAGGCTTACAAAGAGGCAGAGGGAAATACAGAGTCTTTTGCTGCCTGATGTAGGTAACAATTCAACAACAACAAAAAAAATCCTTGGCTTAACCAAGTTCTATAGTGCAAACCAGAGTGAAAGCTTCAGGACGTCACCTCCTGCCTGCAGCGGAGGAGGAGGATGAGGGGAGAGCACATTAAAAATAAAAGCAGAGGAAGTGCTGGCAATGCTTGCGCTGCACCAAACATCTCCATGATTGGCTGGGCAAGCTGTTGCTATACAAACTCTGCCTGCTCCTGCCACACGTCATAAGCCCTGCTCGCTGCTCCAGCAGATGAACCCAGCAGCCTGGCAAACCCTACTGGGTTGTAACAGCAGCAACCAAGCCCCTCAAGCTAAGAGGAAAAGGAACAAGTTTGCCTGGGAATGCGCAGCCCATAATCTGGGTAGAGGCAGAAACCCCCAGTCTGTAGACATTCCACGGGAAGCCACGAGAAGTGCTGTTCGTTTAGTTCTCGTTTCCAAAGTAACAGAACACAGTTCAGATTCCTGCTGAGGTATTGTCTGATAAAAATCTTTTAAAGCTACGCGATCGTTGTAGGAAGGAAAGCAGAGACCAAGATGAGGCAATTTCAAAAGATACTAAACCAAAAGCAGAAAGCAAATTGCAACTCCCTTCTAAATGAAAACAAGCCATGGGTTTAATATTAAAATACCCTTAAAGGTTCTGCTTGTTTTCTTCAAATAATAATAAAAACATTTTTTCTGTATATTCAATTCAGCACTGACAAGACTGTACCTGAGGGTTTAAAAATCTCACTTGTCCTACCATTAACTCCTTTTTTTTTTTTTTCCAATTGGAAATTAAGGGTGCGCCTTAGCCCAGGGAAAAGTGATGCAGAAATACCTTCTCCTTGAAATATGAAATGGAAAAGCTAACATGCTACACCTTTAGTGCCTTTTCTAATTGGAACAAACCCCAGAAATTTAGCAAAACAAAAAACTTAGTGTCCTGATAAATAGCATGCTTGAGCAAGCCTTGAGTGAAAAGGGAATTCAGTAGCATCTTTTGATCATTAAAAAAGGTATTATTAAAGTGAACAGTCCCAAATTAAGGGCAAAGCTACCAATAAAACCCTCCACTTAAAGTTAATAATTCAGGTGCATCAATAGTGTAGTTGTAACAGTTTGAGATGTCATACTCAAACCAGCATTAATGCAATAGACCTTGCATGCAGATTTCAGCAGCAAGTGGGGCTTAAATCTCTGGCATTAAAACCCAATTAATTTGTGGTGAATGGGAAAATTCTTCTCCAATTACACAGAGAAATTGTCTAAGAAGTCACAAGCCCTTCATCATGGGAGTCAGTCACACATGGAAACGATAAGATATGCACATTCAGGGATTTGCAACGACGCACATTACAACTGTAAAATAAATAACTGCATGTACAGACATGTTACCAATAAGTTGAATTCAGCAGGTCTGCCTCGTGCAAAACAGCCAGCAGAATTTACTTTCCTTGACAGTTGTGTTTGTACATAAGGCACGGTTTGAACTCCACCAACGTAAAAACAAACAAATAAATAAATAATTCGGAAGGTGGTGATGTGCAAACAGCACAGTAGTGAAGCAGTTCCATCTGATCCTTCTACTTCCTCACCACACCCCCAGGACAGTCAGAGAGCGAAAGGAATGCTGGCACATGCCGCGGCTGCTTCCCTGCACAGGCAGGAGATTGCAGCAAACTCCACCCCCACCCACCGAATTCATGCTCTTCTGAAGGCACGATCTAGTTAAAAATATGGAACTGAAGAACATACCTTATTTCAACAACAATATAAAGAGTAGTTTGTCCACCGCCTAAAATTCAGTTCTGTGATGACAGTGTTGTTAATATTATATTTAAACACACTAGTATTACTTCAATATATTTATTTTGGATGAGAATGTTATAAAATTACTGGTCTTGAGAGATGTATGACCACTTTCCTACTGTTTAGCTTTACCTTGATTTCTTTACAGCAGAGGCTGTAATGTCTTACCCAGTGTTTGCTCCTGTAAGAAGCACCGTGATTGAAGTCACTATTGTTTTCATGTCAATACCATAATTTAATTAAACAACACAGTCACACCCTTCCATTTAAGTTGTAATTGGGGGTGGAGGGGAAGTAGAATGAAATGCAAGAAGGGAGGGATAACTCCTCCAGGGAATAGGAGCCCAACCTAAGTTCATATAGAAAAATTAATCTGCAACAGCCATCTTTAACTCAACAGGAACTTGTTTACTTTCTCAAAAGTAGTTAATAGAATCATAGAATGGCTTAGATTGGAAGAGACCTTAGAGATCATCTACTTCAGCCTCCCTTCCATAGGCAGGGATACTTCTCAACTAGACTTCCAGAGCCTCACCACCTTCATACTGAAGAACTTCTTCCTAATGTCCAGTCTAAACCTCATCTCCCTCAGCTTAAAACCATTCCCTGTTGTGCTATCACTAGACACCCTTTTGAAAAGTCTCTCTGCAGCCTACCTGTAGCTTCCCTTCAGGTACTGGAAGGCAGCTCTAAGGGCCCCCTGGAGTTTTCTACTCTCCAGGCTGCACAACCCCAGCTCACTCAGCCTATCCTCATAGCAGAGGTGCTCCAGCCCTTGGATCATCTTTGTGGCTCTCCTCTGGACTTGTTCCAACATTTTATGGACTGTTGTCTCTTTTTGCCCAGAGGAGTGTATCCTAGCATATCATCTAGGCAGTTGGTACATCAGCCTCCTAAGAATTAGTGTTTGCAGAACAATCTTCATTCAGCTGCTTGCTGAAGTCAGTGTCTTGCTGCTGCTGCCTTTGAGCTTTCTCATGCAAAGCCTGTCTCAGCCTATGACTTTTTATGGCTAACACTATCAGGGGACTGGCTTATCATTTCTTACTACAAACTGCAAACAAAATGAAGAGGCCACCTAATTAAACATTAACTTTAGGAAAGGCTTACTTCAGTCTGTCTGAACTGTCCTAGTAGACTATCACATACTTCAGTTTAAAACAATATCCTACTTGCCTGCACTAACACCTTCACTGCAGATGTAAAAATTTTATATGAATTCAAATTACTTACTGCATCTTCCATGCTAAAAAGTACTTCTAAAGAAAAAAAAAAAAGTAGAAAGTAAAACAGATAGGGCAGGAGAGACACTATTAGATTTATTTAAACCACATTGCATAACTGTCAGGGTTAAAAAGGCAAACATCTAATCAGACTTACCCAAGCTCTAGACCTGTACATAATTTTGCAAAACCAGATTCATCAAAATATGTGCATCTGAAGTCCAGAAATACTCTAATCACACACATTCCAATAAAAGTGATGTCAGAAAGGTTGCCATTCCCAGTAGAAATGTTTCAAATACTGTAAATACTACTCCTGAGAACATGGGTAGAATTAAACTGGAATGGGAAAGTGACAAATATGGGGAAGCATCAGCTCATTCCTCTGAAGAGATGAAAGCTGTGCAGGAAAGGTTTACTATCTGCCACTCCAGCTGGATCCTAACTGCTAACAGAAAACATAAGTGTATGGAAGAGCTGAAGGCACATCACGTGCTGGGAGGAGTTATAGAGCTCTTTAGGCCAGAAAACAGAGACAGAACTATTCCTTAGGTGTCTTTGTTCAGAAATCAGTCACTGGATGCAATCTTCTCACCAGCAGTTGTGGTTTTGATGGGGCAAGCCTGGTTAACCCTGGCAGCGCTCTGCCCTTGACAGGACACTGGTGCTGGTGGGACATTGGAACAGGACAGGGGAATAAAATAGAAATCAGCGAGCCAGATCTTGGGTACTCTGCCTGAATTTCAGATATCTGGCAGATTTTAAACTCAACATGGGACATAGCTACCACACTGCAGCACAGGTCAGCTACATTTTGTAGTGAGTCAGAAGCTGAGAAAGAAGAACAGTTCATCTGTGGTCCAACGTGGCAGTTCCACAATTACAGTTCTACCCTAATTGCTTATTATCCACGTTAGTTTTTAGTTTCTGCTTTTATATGTTTTCTCAAAAGAAGCCCCAAAACAACACACTCTCCCCCATATGTTGACTCTATTAGCCAATATGTTCAAAGTTTCTGGACATGATGAGCAGATTTAATATATTAACCTTGCCATATTGATCTCCTAGTTGAGGATACCATCACCACAATTTGATGTTTAAAGCAAATATCTGCACTGAGACTTTGGGCATGTTGTCATTCAGAAAGTACATGGATGATAGTGAAAATAAAGCCATAGTCTCTTGGATTTTTTTAGGAGTTTGTATCAGGCTGTGTTACATCTGAGCCTGAGACTGCCATTCTCCAGGGCAAATGGACCAAATCCAGCAATCTTAATGTGTAAGCATATTAAACGAGGATGATTCGTCATTCTTTGGTCAGCAATATCTCAAGTAAAACCTGAAATCTTAATCCCTGTAAGATGACTGCAGTCTTATTTTTTAGTGTAAGCTGCAGCACCAGCAATTTTTACAAAGAGTGGACTGTTCACCACCATCACAGCAAATGTGTGTGGGGTTTTTTAAGGCACTGCTCCACTCAGGTGTCTCAACACTTACCTACCTTGGATGACAACAAACTAGCAAGGTACACTTCTTAGATGAATCATGGAAACTGATGGTGCAGTGTGAAATAAGCTATCTTAAACCACTTTTGTCATGTTATCTTGCGCTGGACACAGAATAACAACAGACAAATGCTCACTACTATCTCTTCTGACAAGCATCTCTTAAGTACGATAATAGCATCAGAAACAGCTGGATAATACTTTTGTCTCTTCAAAGGTAACCTACATACCCAGGACTGAGCCACAGGACATCATTACCATCAAAGTACAACCACGTAACAGTTGTACTCTATTAACCAACAGCAAGAAGACCATTAATCAGCAGCAAACATGAACTAAAACCAAGTTTTCACTGGGGTTCTTCTGCTAATGCATATCCCTTTCTCTTCTGAAGGAAATAAAACTACATACTGTCTCATTTAATACTGTGTTGAATAGACAAAAATTAAGTAGCTCAGTAGCATGACCAAGCCCTCAAGAACTGATGTCCTGACGATTTGAATGGTATTGCCACTCATCAGTCACACCAAAAAGTTGTACTATTGTGCAAAGGTGCAGCACAATGGCTGCAGCAGCCAGGCTAGGGCCAGCTTTCATAGCTTCATTTGGAAGCCTCCTGGGAAACTTGGACACATGTGCAGTAGATAGCCACACTGAACTGTGTTACTATTTGAGTACTCTTGTACTCAGTCCATCTGGAGCAAAGCTAACTGGTGATATGCCTTCTAAACACAGTACAGCCATAGCTTTGGGCTTCTAGGACCTGTGGGGAGAACGTCCTTGAGCTCAGTAAGCTTTTTGTGGATTATACATGGGTGTTAACAGACCTGCAGTCACGAAGTGCTGTTTTAAACTGGCACCTGCCCTCAGCAAAGATGGCTAGAGATGGCTCCCACAGTGGTTCCTACAATGCCAAGATAGTTTCTTACATGTGCTTCATGCATCAGGCTGTTGGGGAGAAAGCATGCACATGGGTTAGATGGGAGGAGAAAGCAGTCAGGTGTTACACAATAGAGAGCTGATTTCTATTTCTGGGAGCAACCAGGCTCTTTCCCCCTTTGTCCTGTCAGCATCTTCCACACCTGAAAGCACAGCTCTGAAAGCATACGCAGTGCGCCATCTTATCAACATAAGAACTGGAACAAACAGCTTGTAGGGATGGCATCAGGAGTATCTTTCAGGCTCTCATGTATTTGGTGTCAGCCAGCTGACTCCTGTCAACTAAGGCTCTGAAAAACATAACCCTCAACCTATATGAATTAGTTTCTTACCCTGTATGCATTAGGTGTTAAGTACACAGTCTGCTGAAAGGCAGGCACACTGGTTTATCTACAGCCTGCAGTGGGGTAGAACTGGCTGCCCTGACACACATGCAACAGAACCACCCTGCAATTGTCCTGGTTTGAGGTAGAACAGAATCAGTTGTGTTCTGTGATTTGACTTCCCAGCTCAGTGTCTTCTCAGTAATGGCACTTTCTGGAGTTCAGAGCATGTTTGCCCAGTGACTGCTTCTAGCATTGAGAATGCTAATGGGGAGTTTCTGCAGCCCAGCTCTTGGCAGTAAAGCACATTTAAGGCCACTATTAAATCCTGTGTGCCAGGTTGAGCAAGCAAGAGGTGTTGGCTGCAGGGAGGAGTGAACAGGATAGGTGACCCTGAAGTGACCAATAGGGGATTCCATCCCATGAGCACCTTCAGACTGAAGCTGAGGGATCACCAGGGTCAAACCTCTTCAACGGCCAGTGTCCCAGGAAGACTCCATTTTGCCTTCAATTGCCATCCATGTGTTCCTGAATCCAGTGCCCAAATCCAGCTCCTGGCTCCAGTTCCCATCTGCTGTTGATTCCATTCTGGAACATTGCCAGTGCCTGCCACAGCACGGTGATATCAACAAATACAAGCACAGCCTGGTCCAAAAAAATCCATCTCATGGCAGCAAAAGAGCTCAGGGCTGATGTATGCCATGATCCCCCCACTGCCACCCTTCCTGGGTTGCTGCACCAGCTGCTGGGATACACCCACATCCTGCCAGCACTGGTGGCCAAAAGGTGCTGTTCAGGCAGTGCCACTCCAGGGCTGACATCTCACTCTGTTTGGACTTGCTTTTGCTCAGGAGCTGGGGCTTTTGCCATCTATTATTCATTGTAAAAAGCAAAATTTGAGTCTAGATTCTGCACTCCTGATCAGAAAACACATGCAAAGGCAAGCAAAACTTCATCATGCAGAAGGGCAGCTCTGAGTTCAAGTGTTGCCTCCAGCAGGGTCCCCTGGAATCGGCAGTGCAGATGGGTTTTCGTGGCTCCGACACACAGAGGGTGGCAGGTGGCCTAATGGCCACCAAACGGGCCAGTGGTGGGGGTGTCCCAGTGGCCACCATGATCCATGGGGCCAAGCCCACAAAAGGGCTCAGGTCATGCATCAGAGTGCCCCAGTGAGGTGAGGGCGGGGGAGGGATGGGGCTTGCATGTGGTTGCTGAGGGAGGAGGCCCACTGCAGCATACAGACAAAGTGGATATAGGAATAAGATGTCAAATGTAAAAACATCATTCATTCGCACACAACACCAGCAACATTTGGCTTTAATATTTACTATTTTACATAGTCAATGAAAACGTAGAAAAATCATCCTTGTGAAGAAATACAAATTACCCCTTTCATACATCTTTCCCATTATATATGTATTTTCATAAACTTCTGGTCCACTTTTACTCTGGAAATAATGTATCCCAAGAGCGTGTAAAGGAATCTCAAAACGCGATCTCGTTATGATGGACAGAACACAGATTATATAGTCTTACAGACACAGAGCTACTTACTCTCTCAACCCAGTTCAGCACTGGGATCAAAGATTACATCAAAATAGCCCTGCGTTGCTTTTTCTACATGATCAAATTCTCCAAAACCTTGCAAAGCAGCAAGTAACATTTACATAGACAACCAAAACCTTGGTACAAGCTGTAACACCATAAATCCTACTTAGAACGAAGTTTAATAGTCTTTTCCAGTCTTATTTCCCATCAGATGTTTGAAATACTAGAATTTTGAAAGTAACAATTCCCAGCAACTTCTTCAAAGAAGAAACATGAAACATTTCTGACCAGTAAGGTAAGAAAGATTTATTGGTTTGTTCTCACTTTTCTCCTTGCGTCCTTATGCTTCTTTCGGCATTCCTGAAAACATATAAATGTTAACACAGTTTTTTGGAGAAGTTTCTAAATTCATCTGTTTACCTCAAACACTTTTTTTTTTTTTACATCCAATGAAGTAAGATACAGAGATGCAATAATTTACCTGCCTGGACATCACTATGTGTTGTACACACTTCCACATGAAAAAAAATTAGGTCCTTGGCAATTATAAAATTTCAGGCCCTTTTAAAGGTACTGTTTTTTTTGGTTTTTTGGTTTTTTTTATGCAAATTAAGCAACTAAGCAGCCACATTCCCTCCTCCTGCTGAGCTTTTACTTGCAGCCACCAAGTAACATGTTAAAATACTCACCTCAAGCAATAATCTACGTCTCTCTTCCCAACCACCTCTGTCTTCATTGAGGTCTACTGACCTACAGAATAACTTAGGGCCCTCTGTACAAAGCAAAGGACAAATTAATATGATTAAACACTTCTGCATATGCTGCTGTTCACAAACCTCACGAGCAACACAGCAATAAAATCAGAAGGCTTTGTCTTCAGTATTTCTCTTTTGCCCCACAATATGACTGGCTCGAACTCAAATAAAATGCACTACAGCTTTGTATACTACTGAAACACAGCAGAAGTTTTCCTCAGTGTGCTGTAGGATACACTGCGGTAAAGCAGCATCTGCTTTATAAAAAGCTCAGCACCTTTATTGTGTGTCTCCCAAGAAAGTTTATGCCTGCAAAAGATTCAGAGCTCAGTTCTAGCAGGCAGTGTACATCAGATAAGCTGGAAGATTTCCATACAGTAACTCTATGAACACAGCGACCTTGACACATACATTTAATAGCAGTTACCTAGCATGTCTCAGAGAAGTGGCATCATTTAAGGCTGTCCTGATACTTCCTTGTTTTGAAATATAAAGAGCAGTTGTTTGGGTGGCCTGTAGGTTGTTTTGGTTGATTCTTTTGGTTTTGGTTTTATTTTTGTTGTTGTTTTGTGTGTTTATTTTAAACTATGACATTTCTTGTATTCACAAGAAAGAAACCCCACATTATTTAGGGTCAAGAACTATGTGGGCATATGTGGCCAATAAGAATATTCAACATTAAGAACAACAGCAAAAACACAGAAAATTTAAAGATCACATACACAGCTGAAAGGATCCAAAATCTTTAGATAAAACAACACCACTTGCTAAGGTTTTTTTTTCTTTCTTCTTTTTTGCAAGCCCTAGAAGACCAGGTACGTAATAGACAATTATCCAAAACCAGGAAAGCAAGACAGCTGTTCAGCATTTATTTTACCAGGCCTTTCTCGTGGGATGTGCTATCACAATGTAAACCACAAGTAACAACGGAAACCTGCAATTTTATTCTCTCACTACAAACCATTAACAACTAAGTAGTGGGGTTTTTTTGTCATTGCATTTCAGTAAGTTTAAAAAGTACAAGTAAGTACTGCTATACCTCTTAGTCGTTCGTCACCTTTGGAGAAGAAGAAAAATCTATTAGTTTCTGCCCGTGGTAAAGATAAAAACCTAGATAAAAAAAAAGGGGGGATCATAGCATCATAAAGTTACTGTCAAATTTCATTAATACAAGTGACAGCTGTAATGCTTTGGAGAAATAGGATGCATTGAAGAGCATTGCTCCATAGTATAACCAAACATGCACTTCTAAAATAAAACCTTTAAGAGAACTCCACATCTATTTGACTTTTGGCCAAACCTACTGTCCAGTTAAGTTCTCATACACTGAACCAGGAACTCAGCTGTTACATTCAACTTCAAGTGTGGCATTGGGATTTTTGACTATTACATTCTATGCAGCAAGGAATGGCTTACTAAGACAACCTCCACTATTCAGAGACATGGAAATGAAGACTTTAGTTCTCCATAACCTGAGTGCTGCTGTTATTACGCTCATAGCATCAAACTACTACAACTAAGCAGAGAACAAATACTAATACAACTTGCATTTCATTGTCATTTTCACTTTCCGATGCCTCTTGTTCATCATCGCCCTCAGAACTGCTGTCATGAAAACGTGGATCTTCTTGCCATGTGACTTTTACAGGTTTTATTGTTTCAATTATGTAGGGCTCTGCAATAATATCACAATTGAAAATAATCAGTAATCCAGTTTATTCTCCTAATTGCCATTACAATTTCTACTTCAGAATGAAATACTTATATTGGAAAAAACAAGATTTAGGGACAGAAAACTTGACTCTGTTCTTGTGAGACCCAAGCTCAAATTCACATCCATTTTTTGTGTGCCCATCATAAGGACCACATAGCTCTGGGAGCAAGTCCAAAGGAGGGTCACAAAAATGATCTAAGGGCTGCAGCACCTCTGTTATGACGACAGGTTGAGGGAGCTGGGGTTGTGGAGCCTAGAGTCTGGGGAGATTTTATAGCTGCCTTCCAATACCTGAAGAAATCCCATACAAGAGCTGGAGAGGAACTTTTCATAAGGGTGTCTGTCAATAGGACAAGGGAGAATAGATTCAAGCTGAGGGAGATCAGGTTTAGACTGCATCTTAGGAAGAAGTTCTTCCATATGAGCATGGTCGAGATAGTGGAATAAGTTGCCCAGAGAGGTTGTGGATGCCTCCTTCCTGGGGGTGGTCACGGCCAGGTTGGATGAGGCCTTGAGCAGCTGAGTCTAGTTGAGAGGTGTCCTTGCTCATGGCAGGGAGGCTGAAGTAGATGATCTCTACGGTCCCTTCCAATCTAAGCCATTCTGTGATTACCCTCTTAGGATTTCTATCACACTCTGTGCTCGTAGAACTTTAGTTTGCTTTCTATGTTCCAAATCCATCCTCAAAGTTCTCAACTACTATCATCACAGGAATAGGAAAAAGTGCAGAAGTCACTCTAAGCTTGTTATTAGGGTCTAGGGTTCACTCCAAATCACCCCAAACTAACAATCATTATCAACTGAGTTGGGAGTAACTGTGTCTATAAGTGGATTGCAGAAGTTGGGAGTAAAAGCTTTCTTGCACTCTGAACTATCTTAATTAGTTCTTTTGCAAAGAAATTCATAATGCCTTAGCTTATTCTGCGTGTTTAACCTGTGTTATTATCACATATATATTCCTGCCTATAGCATACAGAGCCAGTTGCCAGAAGCCCTGTTTACACATGGTAATTTAAACATATACCTGAACCCTTGCTACTTCACCTTGCCAAAAGGACTAAAATTATGAACCTAAGGTAACCTTTTTTCTACTGTGGTGCACAATACTTGTCTGGATAACCAGAATAGAGAAATGCTCCTGTACTGCCTCCCTCTGGCAATATAAAACAGTTGCCAAATCCGAGAGTAATCAGAAGATGAAACTTAAGAAGTATTTTGTTCAAGAGGAAGATCAGAAAATTCTCCTTTGTGAGCATTTGGAAGTTTAGGTTGCCTCCAAACATCCACAGTTTGTGCTCAGAACAAAAGACTAACCACATGTTCTCCCTTCACAGGTTCCACATGACACACAAAATCTTGTCAGGTTCAACACAAATAATGTAAATCATCACCAAAGCAACTGAGATATGTGCAACGGAGAGAGACTTATCTTGGTGTCAATACAGCATCTACCACAGCAGCCCTGCTGGCACCACACAGGATTCTCACACACAATAGAAACCAATAATTATTCATAATAGTAACTGTAAGACACTGCTCACGTGGTTCTCAGTGCCAAGAACTTTGTGAACTCTGAACACCTCTTGATTATTTCCCACTTTGTCCCAGAGATCTCTTGCATATTCTGAAACCTGTATTACTACAGAAGTCTGCAGAAGTGTGAAGGTTTGGGCTTTTTATTATTATTTTGTTTGAGTGTTGGTTTTGTTTGCAGGGTTTGGGGCTTTGTTTTTTTTTTTTTT
>VWYK01066111.1:11744-23191 GCA_013399775.1 Semnornis frantzii | reverse complement strand
TGGCACTCTGGGCCATGGTTTAAGGGATTTGGTTGTCTTAAGATGACAGTCAGACTATGCTCTTTTAAGTCTTTTCCAACCAAAACAATTCCATGATTCTAAAATCCCAGCAAGCAAAACACTCCCCAAAATTAAACGGATGAGAAGCTCTAATACCCTCACACAGGGTTATGAAGTCCTTGAGTTATTGCTGAGGAACCACAAGCACGGAAGGCTGTTCTTGCAACACACTTCATCTCTTCAATCTGGTAGGTGATGACATTGCTTCATGTTCTGCTGTTGCTCTGAGATGTCACCCATGAATCTATCCCGCGGCAGAGCATGCCTGCCCTTGTCACAAAGTCACAGTGACTCTAAACAGCATCTCACTTGTTCTAACACCTTGGGTTAGACCAACATAAAAAGACAGGTAGAGCTAACCAAATAATTCTTCAAACATGTGAGACTGGTCAGCCCCCACCTCATAAATCCAGCTCCATCATACAGTTTAAAATCCCAGCCTCTCAATGGAGCTGCTGCACCTTCTAAAGCAACATGAAGTATTTAAGGGCACTGCTCTGAGTAACTTGATGCAAAATTTGCCTGTCATCACTCTTTGTTGATAAAGAGGTAATCCAGTAATCCAAACTTTGCTTCAGATAATTCATCTCTCCCCCATCCACAGTCTTTTGGAAATTTCTCTCATTTCCTTTTCTGTTTTGGAGATAAGATTGTGCTGAGAGAAAAATAAATTAACTTCCACAGTATCTACTTTTAGTCCAGAAAAAAAAAGCAGCTTGTAAACCATTATTTTCACACATTTCCCTACAGCACTGCCAGTTTTCATGACTATTTTTGAAGGGATTTTTATTCTACAGTCTTCTTCAGGCTTTATGATCATTTGTGAAGCTGATGAATTAGTGCAAGGGTCACTCTGAGGATCTTTATACCTTTACACATAGGTAAGCAAGACAAACTAATCATATCTGAAGGGGAAAAATGACGCCAAGAATGAACGAGACAAACCCTGGAGCTAAATTCCTGTAGAAACCCTAATATATGGTCACATAAGCACTTAAAAGTATTTTAAGACAGCCACTTGGGGCATCACTCTGACAAACAGGAAAGTCTAAATGTCAAGGGTTTGTTGCCTTTGTTTTCAGAAGTTTTGACTATCTCCAAAGACACCAAACTAGCTTTAAAAAGCACTGAGGTTATCAATCGCTAAAGTATAAAGACACAGAGGAGAAGAGCTCTACCTGTAATGCTGCACTTCTCAGTTCCAAGCATGTTGCAATTTTAGCTATGGTTTTCTGAAAGGGAAGAGAGAAAAGAAAAATTAAATTAGTACTGAAACTGTGTTCTTTTACATTCACATTGGAAATATAAACACCAACAACTGATTTCTCTTGCAGAGATTTCAGATCTATTACTCGGTACCAGATTATTCAGCATCAAGAGCTTTTCTTCTACACAAGCAAGATTTTCTGAAAGCCAGCAGATGAAACTGACACCTGCTACTTAACTCCCTTCCCACAGTTCATCAACACAAAGCGGGGTCATTCACCAATGCCAACCCCACCGTAAATCATTGACTCAACTGCCCTGAAGTGATCGGGGAGAGGAAAAAGTAACAAACCAAACCAACCATTCTATTACCTTCTGAGAACTTGAGTGATTCGTTCTAATTTTCACCTTTTAGGAGTCTTGCCTAGGGTTCCTCTATCAGGCTTCCAATCTCAGAAGACCAAGACCCTCCTCACAGGTTAGAGAAGCTCAGTATTTCAGCACTTAAAAAACTACAGTCCATATTAGCAGGAGGGGAATTATAAAGGCGGATTCTTTTACTAACTTTGTAGTTTTGGAATTTTAAGATATTTAAACTCTGACTAAAGCATGAACTACATTATTTGATTGCAACTTGTCAACCATCTAAAACATCCCTGAGGAGTACTGGGAAGCAATTTCCCTTTTTCATTTAAAATGCGTAGAAGAAAGGGAAGGGCTTCAAAACAGTCCAGTGTTAGTAGTCTTACTTTGAAGACAGTTCTACTGCATCTTTTGTGTCTCAAAATAAGAAGCACCAGCAACAGTCACATTTGTGTCTATGACTACCTGCTGAAAAAGAGTTCAGATTTCCATAACTGACACCAAGTGGATGCAACTGAATGGTTTGGTTTACTTTACCTGACCATTGCAAGTTTGCTAAAACCTCTCAGTTAAAGAAAAACTAAGACTATCTGCAGATATAAAGGCCAAACAATTTAAAATGTTCTGTGGAATACTTATAGTCACAATGAAGGTACAAAGTAAGCAGTGTGCTTTCAAAGTACATTTCCTCCCTCAGAAGGAAAAGTGCAGTTGAAATATGCACCTCTAATGACTTCCCTTGTCTTAAATTGGACAATATATAAAGCTTCCCCCCTGCCAAGCTGAATACAAGGGGAGAAAAAGACTTCACAAAGCCCAATTCTAGCATCAAAGAACTTCAAGTGCATGGACATTTGCTAAGTTAAGTGGTATCAGTCAAAAGCCAAAATTTCTCTCTAAAGGAGGGTTACATTTAGGGCTTCAAGAGTAGCAGGGTAGCAGCAGATAAAGATTAGGCATTCTTTCCCAGCTATCTTCCCCAGTCATCTGCTCTGACTCTCCTACAAAAAGGATGTCACAACTTGTCAGGCAGCTCCTGGACCACCACTAGCTTCCACAAGCTGGGGAAAAAGCTAAGTGGATCTAGTTTCAGTTCACCTTACACCACACAAAGTTAAGAGTTCAGGAGCTGAACCTTATGCAGATCAGAAACCTCAAGGGCAGAGCCAACAGATGGAGAATGTAAAAGCCTCAGCTACCTAATTTTCATCTGCCACCACAGGTTCCTCAAAGCTTTCAATGCCATTTCTCCCCACCTGGTATCTCCTTTCATCTTAAATGTCTACAACAGGGCATCAGTCCAGACTTTACATTCTCATAGTTTATATCAGTCCCCATTGTATGCAGGTTTTAGAACAAATTAAATTCTTTTGACCACTTTCCAGAAAAGCAGTGAGTGATGCACATTAGCACAGGATACACATTGTTCTCTTCTCTGCCTAGGATGCAGCACACACAGCAGAAATCATGTGTTTGCAAGTGAGACGGCAGAATAAAACTGTTAGAGCTCCATTTCTGCAGGGATTCATTTTGTAGTCTAGGTTCAGTGACAAAAATCTTTTGCTTCCCTGAAGTAAGTTTTGCTGTGTTACAGAAATCCACAGCTGGGCCTCCAACATTACAGAGAACCATAGCTGGACCTCCAACATAGCTTGGAAAAACAGAATTTTGGATAGGAGGACACCATGTATTACTATGGAAGCAGACTCTGAGTCCCCAGGGTGAGAGTGCGTGACATCCATCTAATCAGCTGCAGCACGACAAAAGGAATTCTTTCTTCTTTTTGAGAACATCTGGAAAGATACATTTGCAAAGGTAGAATCTTAAAAAGGAAGGTGTGAAGTAATGGGTAAAAGAAAGGAATGCAGAGGTTCCCTGGGGAAGGGAGGGGAAATCTCCAAGGTCTGACCTTTAACTGTAACACTTGCAAGAACCCAGCTGTTCTGACGGTTTGGCTGTCGGCTGCCGAGCAAAGAGCATGCCCATTCCATGTGCAATCAAAACCCTTCCAACTGCACTACAGAAAGAGGGTCACTAGTTTGCGGGGTGCCAGCACACAGCTTCTGTGCCTCACCGTGGAGTCAGAACTCGTCAACATTTTCACACAGCTCTTCCCCTCCCAGTCTCACATGCAGAGCATTAAGCTCACACCGCAGACTAGGTCTCCAGAAGCATCACTCAGCTTCTGTCTCCTTTGTTGATTCATGATAAGCTCAGCAACACCTCTGTTCCCTAGCCTGCAGAATCACCACAATGCATTCTTAAAATTGCCTGCACTAGGTAAGTTCCTCACAGAATAAAGAACATTACAAAATGTGTGTCCTCAGGCTCCTGGGGGGTGGAGGGCAATAATGGCTCCAGAAACAGATTATTTGAAGAGAGTTTGGGAGTCTTAAAATAGTAAAGAATAGGTTTTATATGGAATCTATTGAAATATGGCAAGCTCCCAGCAAGCATTATTCATAACTATTTTTTTAAGGGACCACACCCAACCCAAAAGTTGAAAATGCAGCTAAACACTGCTATCATTTTCAGCTGCTACTATCCCATGCAAAGGCTCTCTTTTTTTGCAGGGAAAACATTCTATATTTCATTAAAAATACTGAACTATAATTAATTTGGTTAGTTTAAAATACTTAAGATTCAGTTTTATGTAAACTTCTGATTAGAAATGAAAAAAAAAAAAATTGGCTGATCTTGTAGTCAAAGTTTCTTCGGTGCAGTTGTGTGAGTAATGACTCTGCTCACTGTAATGCAGTCAAAGATCTTTGCATAAATACGGAGCCAGAGCAGAGTTTGGCTTTTAAGAGAGGTCTAGGCTGTTAGGAGACCAGTAGTTCAGTGAAGCATCTGAAGACTCTTCAACAGCACTCTTATTTCAGCATAAAAAACCCATGATTTTCTAATACTGAAGAAAACTCAGCCTTGCACAAAAACAGTTACACAAGAAGCAATGACTGCGGTTAGAAGAAGGCTTTAAAGGTCAAATTTATTGCACAGAGAAATGGGCGAGAGTAACTATAGCTGGAGACAAGCTGACAACCATGGCCAAACCCGAGTGGAACAATTCATGTAGCAAAACACAATGGCTGATCATGAATGAAGGCAGAGCTCTTGAGAGAACGAAGATAAAACAACAGCATGCAAAGGCTAGGACAAAGGTAAATCCACCAGTAACTGTATGTTAATATTCCACATGCATAGCATCTAGGTGATGAAAAGGCTGCACAGCCTCCTTAAAGTCTTTGCAGGATGATTAGATTTAAACACAATGACTTTTTTAATCCAGTGTTTATCTGAAGAGAAATTCTTCAACAGAATTCACAATTGCTAATGAATACTAGCACTGTCAATTATCCAAGCCAAAACAGAGTCTTCCTTAATGAGTATAACCTCAGAATTATGTCCAGCAGAAGACACCAGATCACAACCCCTTGGAAGCTGAAAATCCAGGACTGAACAGCAAATTCAGGAGGTTGGTCTGCTCTATCAAGGGAAGTAGCCTACACTATTTCAAAACTTGACTCTTCAGATCAAGAGCAAAAAGGCAAGATATGAATATTTAAAAGTCTGAATTCTTACCATAACAAATCCATTTATTATAAGATAAACAATAACTGGCTCACACAATGCCTGGGAAATAAGTTGATGGTATCTGTCAAGTGTTATTAGATGAACAGATTGGATGATTACATTAGCAAGTAATGCACCATCAATTATGGTGTGCCCATTTCTGCACTGTACCACCACCTGTGATGCATGAAATAAACCCCAAGCACAGTAAAAGTGGGATGGAGGATTTGCACCTAGCCTTGTCCTTTCCCTGGAAAGGTAAAGTTAGTAGTTTTCCCTGGTGCAGAGGAACTGCTGCTGAAATTCATCTTCCCCGTAACATATGACAATTAAGAAACGATGACAGCCCCACAGTAATTCTCAGCAGTATGAAAGGTCCTTTGGAAAACAGCTAACTGTGAATCTACACAAAGACTACAGTGAGGGTGGATCAAGCGACTGGAAATCATGATTAGCTTCACAGCCTTGCCTTCTCCAGTCTATAAAATTCTGCATGAAGCCTTGGCCAGTAGTGTCAGATAAGCCAAACCTTAAGAATACACACTTTTCTACATGAAGAAAAAAAAAATAAAAGGTGGTTCTTAAATGATTGTTACAGTTGTAAGACTAGTGTCTTAATTGCAGGCTGTAAATAAAAGTTTACCAGAGAATTTGAGAGAAAGTCTAAGGTGATGGACTCTCAAAGGAGCTGAACAAAATGTAAGAGATGTTTATCCCATTCCATTGGTCTAAAAATCCTATGCAGTTCGAAGTACAGCTCGTTCTGGCCTCACTTCTTGCTTCCCTTTCCCCTTTCTCTCCTTCTGCCCTTGCTCGACTGTCCTCCTCACCACTGTTTGGGTTATTGGTAAGAACGCTGAGTGAGAGCAGAAAGAGATAATACTGTGTTAGTAGATAACAGCCCCTGGGTTTTGTACAACTGTACAGGGGGCATATAGGGTAGCTGGGCTATTGTCTAGTTGTATATGTAGATATTTGTGTAAGTTTATTACCTTTTATGTTTGACCTACTTTATTTCCAAATTCTGAGTAAGCGTGGTAATGTACCTTTAGGGGGCAAATCCCAAATTCTGCGTGGTGCAAAACCATCACAATGGCACACAGACCCTCAGAAAGACAAGATATTAGGGCCAGAAACTGTCTAGAACTACCAGGAAACAGCATGCTGGTTGATGCATTGACAGGAACTTAGCTGAGCAGAAGTAGCTCTTTTGGTATGTAGATTTTTAGAGAGAAGATACACTTCTATTTAACCAAACTCCTTGAAAACCCAGAAGCACACTAAACTCTACTCCATCACGCCAAGTGAATGATACTAGAGATAACACTAATTGGTCACAATCACCAGATTATATTGGCTGAGCTCCTGCAGAAATTGGCAAGACCAGAACAGCAAGGAGCAGAACATTACACTATAAGATTTTGCCGTACAGAGGTTTAAGTGCATCTTTCAAAGCAACAGCAAGACTGTTATTTTTGCTGTGACTAGCATTCCTCATGGTAGAGGAGGGAAAGGGAATGTTCTCACAAGATGTTGGGGACATTCAGCTGTGTATGTGGCTAATGAGATAGGCACCATCATTTGATGAACAAGCTCAAAGTTTCAGTACATCAGTCCTTTACCTGCAAAAAATAAGCAAGTGATAGAAATGTCACTTCTTTCTGTAAGTTGTATCAGCTTTAGAAACAGGTATACCTCTGCAAGGATTCAAAACAGCCATTCGTTTTTTTCTTTTCAGAAGGCTGCTGCCTTAAGACGTCATGGCAGTTGTGCATCTAACATCTGAGGCCAGTTATCTCTGCTTCCTGAGCCCCCCGGCCTTCCCTCACGGCTGACCTCACTCACTTCCACAATCTGGTCTAAGGTTCTTTTCACAAGCTTCAGGGAACATCTGGAAGCAAAGCCCTATGTGGTTCTTGTTCCCATACTCACAGGAGATGCTGCCTCCAGAAACAAGATTAACAGCTTTACATTCATGAAGTAACCATGTTTTCAAAAGTATCTCCAGAAGTGAAACATGCAGTAAAGAAGACTATAGCTGGGGAGGATGGAGAAAGCTACCGGCACAGGATCAAGAGCAGAGCGGTCAAAGAGTAAACAGCTGTCCAACATTTAACAAGGCTCCCAAGCTTTCAGTTCAGGAAAGGTAGACCAAGTCCTTCTCCAAGATTAGGGCTCTGTTTAAGATAATCACAAGCCTTGTCCTCTTCTTGGCATAAAGTGAGCAGAACATGGAAAACCAGGTGTCTGCTACATCAAGGAAACAGTCACAAAGCTCTGTCAGACTCTACATAAAGGTGTGGTTTTCTTTGTGTTTAAAGAGAGACTCATTATATCAAGGGCAGCTCTAATTTCTGCAGCTAAGACATGTTTTCAGGACCAGCATCTCCAAAGACAGATTCCATTACCCTACCACCTTATTATCATAAATGAGATTCTAGGCTATCAAGCGTAAACTTCAGGCAACACCACTGCTCAAACCAGCGATCTTATGACTTGGACATCTGGGAATACAGGGGTTCTCCAACTTTTTATTCCCAAGAAAATGCATGCCTTTATACAAGACACAAAGACTGAGCAGTAACTAATATCTCAAAGAATTTATGTTGATGAAAACGTCTGAGTGCACGAGCCTCAGCTAGCAGATTCCTCTCTAATCCTGTCAGACAATTGCATTAATGTGACGCTAAGACAAGAAACAGCCTTTGTAACTGAGCAGAGGCAGGAAGGAGTAAAGTAACTTCAGTATTTTGAAATATTATAAACAAATAACTTTCTGAGAGACTACTAGAGAGAATTCTGCCAGGACCCTTCCCAGTCAGGTGTTACATGTTAAACTAACATACTCCTCACACCCCACACCCCCCCCCACCCCGATGTCTGCAGTTCAAGACAGTTTGTATTGAGACTACACAACACTGCATAAACAAATTGTCAAAAGGTCACCCAAATTAAGAAACACCCAGGTTATGAAGGACTCTGGCCAGCATACACGACATTCAATATCGCACAGCAGAGCATCTGTCACATCTAATGACAGTAACTGTGTTAGCCATGCTGGCCTGGGCTCTCTGGCTGTTTGCATCTACTGAAGGAGGAAAAAAGGTCTCATAAGGCATTGGTCTGAGAGAGGAAAAAAAATAAACCAAACATAATCCGCATCCACACCTATGAGTCAAGCTCCCTGACTGAGCAAACAGCAATACTCACCTTTTGATCTTCTGTGAATTCCGAATTGTTGTGCTGAGACTGTGCCTCTTTTTGTAGATGCCTTGCTAATCTGGATGGAGGAAAAGAAAATTGTAGAGTGGGAACACAGCATAAAAACACCTCCCCTCCAGTCTCTAGTAAACAAGTCAGCCAAGAGGTCCACAGATTGCTGCTCCAAACAGCTTTTGGGGCTGATTTATTTTTTAAACACAGATTTCTAACAGTCAGGCATTGGAATGGGCTGCTTAGGGAGGTGGTGGAAACACTGTCCCTGGAGGTGTTCAAGAAGCTTGAAGACATGGCACTTTGGAACATGGCTTAATGGCCATGTTGGTCTTGCTTGAAGGTTGGACCTGATGGTCTTAGCAGACTTTTCCAACCAAAGCCATTCTGTGAGTCTCAGATTGATAATCGTGGTAGGCCCTACTTAAAAAAAGATCTCAGAATATGGACAAAGTATGCAACTACATTAGGCAGAGAAGACTACACACACGTATCATGAAAGGAGACCAGGTAAGAAGGTTCTTCTAGACAACGGCCCCTTTTATAAGCACAGACCTTTTACCTCAGCCCACCCCCTCATTTTCTTAAAGCCCACACACCCTATGAAGACCCTCCGTGACACAAGCACATGCACATTTCACGGGGAGAGTTGGATTGCCAGGAGGCATGGGTGTGGGCACCCCAGGCCATGGCAGCGCACACTTCCAGCGCTGCGAGCCAGGTGCAGGGTGGCGTGGCTTGGCCTGGGCTGCATCAGCTCACATTTGTGCCTGTCAGCATCGCATGCAGAGCAGAGACCCCACCCCTTGTCACCACGGAGACAGCAGTACCCAGGAGTTTGGAAAGTAAGAGCAAGCAAACAGCTCCAGAAAGCGAAAGGAAGCTGGAGAGGGAAGCTATGGGAAGAGTTACAGTTTCCGTCCCAGGGGGAAGAAGAACATTAAACAACCAAAACCTCTGGGCAATTGTTGCTGTTCCTTGTAAATAATTTTATCTAAAAAAGCAGTGGGGGAAGGGCACAGAGCATTCAGGGGAAACCCAGGGACAGCAGCAGTACTCTGGGTATCATGGTACTCTTCAGTCTAGAACCTTACAAGTTTGACTTGTTAAAGAAATTCGTCTTCTTGCCACCACTACAGAGAGCATTAATCTGTTTTTCAGGGGGTTTAGAACACATACACCAAAATGTAATACACCAAAAGAGATTATCACAAAGGCCCTGTGTCAGAAACAAAAAAAATTGAATTCAATTAAACTCGGTGGCCATATAAAGGGGAAAAGCTGGTATCTGAGAAGAGGCAAGGAGCACAAACATACCTGAACTCAAATGCATGCTCCTTCCCTACCACCCTGCCAATATGATACACAGGACATATAGAAAGGTCACTTAAAAACAACAAGGTAAGAAAATACATCACCATAGCTGCAACAGGCAGCAACACAATCTGCAAGCATCAGTAAAAGCGCTTTTTCCATTTGTCACTAATAAAAAATCCCAAACACCTTAATCCAAATAAATGCATCTGGCATCCCTCTTGAAACTTGTTCAAACCTGGATCAGTTCCACAGATGGGGAGATTCAACGAGGAAAGCACTGCTGACAGCTCAGAGGGCTCCCACGTGGGTAAGCACATGAGCAAACAAGCCTCCTGCACTTCCAAAAGTAAGACAGACCTGAGTAGATGTTTGTCTTCCAGGTCCAGTGGACCTACAATTGTGGTTTACATCATAGATTTGTAGAACGGTTTGGGTTGGAAAGGACCTTTAATATCATCTAGTTCCAATCCCACCACCACTGGTAGAGACAACTTCCACTAGAATAGGTCACGCAAGGTCTGATCCAGCCTGGCCTTGAATACCTCCAGGAAGGGGGCATCCACAACCTCTCTGGGTAACCTGTGCCAGTGTCTCGCCACCCTCACTGTAGCTCTTCCTAATATCCAGTCTACATCTCCTCTCCTCCAGCCTAAAGCCCTTAGCCCTCATCCTGCAACTACAAGCCCTTGTGAAAAGTCCGTTCCCAGCTTTCCTGCACCCCTTTCAGGCACTGGAAGGCACCTATAAGATCTCCCTAGAGCCTTCTCCAGGTCGAACAGCCCCAATTCTTGTACATTGGCTGCCATTAAATTTATGGTTTGAAGGAGGTCAGATTTGGGGAAAATAAAACAAAACATGCATGCAAAAAAAAAAAAAAAAACCAAAAAACACCAAACCACCAAAAAAACACCCACCAAAAACTCCCAACAAGATGAACACACACAAAGAAAACAAAAAACCCTTCAGTGTCAGCAAGCACTCCAGCTTCCCAGCCTCCTTATGCTGATCAGTACAGACATGGCCATCAGCAGCATGTAACCAACTACAGCAACACACTTACTTGTCCATCCCATCTCAGACTGCCATTTGAGAAGGCAACAAAGCCATGTTGCTATGTCTGTCCAGAGCCACAGGTATCTTGCCCTGTGTTGTTTATTTGCAGCTTCTACACTAGAGTGGAAGTGCTATTAATTTACCTGCTGTATGTACAAGCAGATAAATACACTAAAAAGTTTCTGGCTCCTCCCTAGGAGACATCTCTGTAATCCTTTGATCTGCTTTCCCCTTTCTTCTCCCTCCTGGAACCACAGAGTTCATCTACTGGTGACTACTCTGTTCAGCAGAAACTCCCTGATAAGGCTTGTAAGAGCAGCTTACAATACTATTACCCAAGAGGGGCTTTCTTACAAAGTCAGGATAAAGCAAGAGCACAGAGATCACTACAGTTCTCATCAGATGCAAGTGATGCTGGGAGGAAGGGAACAAAAGTTATACTTCGACTCTCAAACTGGACTGTCTGCCAGTGTTTAGTGACCTTACTTCTCAATGAAGTGAGCTTGGAATGAGAAGCCTGTGGACTTTTCGTTCTGAAGAAAAGTCATTAAATGACACTGCAAAGGCTGCTAAGATAATTTAAAGCATTAGGATCCTACTGGACTCTGTGTAGATGTCCACACAAGATACTAAAAATGTCTTTTTTTTTTTTTTTTTTTTTT
>VWYK01066108.1:0-25062 GCA_013399775.1 Semnornis frantzii | reverse complement strand
AATTTTTTATATATATTAATATATATATAAAAAATAACAAGGAAACTTATGACAAATCTGAAATCCTTCTATAGTTAACCTTACCCACAGATTTTCCTTTGCACTCAATGGAACAAGCAATAAAGAAATGTGTAGATTCAGATTTTCAGAAATAGTTAAATTTAGGTCCCCAAATACCACTGATTCTGGTATCTTTTTAACTGTTTTGAGAAGTCTAGCTACAACTTTTCTTAGTGTGTTAGGATGTGAGTCACATGCATTCATCAGATACACTGTGTGTCTTCTGTCCTTTTGAAAAAATTATCAGGACCTTTAATTTAATTTTTTTAAAGCTCTCTAGCATATGTTGGGCCTGTCAGTAAACCATGGAGATACCCTTGCTCAAATTTTACTGCCTTGAATAACATCTGCTTGAGGAACAGTTGCGCTGTAATAAGATAGTCTGAGGGAAGTCTTTCTTAAATGCTAAACTTTTAAGCCCCACTTTACCCAGGTCTGTTTTCTGACTTCTGGTGGTGGTAAGATGCCATTTAATTTACACAGCATGTGATTCCTCTTGATCCCCAGGCCAGGCACATGAGATGGGGAGGTGCTCTGCTCTGTGCCATTTGGTCTCAGGAAGCTAAGGGCAGAGCATCGCTGAGGGCAGGTTGTGGTTCTTAGACTCTGTGCCACATTCATTTTAGTGTCTGGGAATCTGTGTGTCTCTTAGAGAAATCCTATGAAGCATCTCTGAGCTGATGTATCACCAGGATTGAGACTAGTTTCAATGAAAGGTGAAATATTTGGAAGAGGCTTAGCTAAAGGAGATGTCAGAGAGAAACATACATGATTTGGGGCAAATTGTAGCCCTGCTATGGGGATCTGCATAGCACAGGGAGAGGGGAAAATCAGGAGATTTGGTTGTTTTTTTTCCATCAAAAGTATCTGTTTACACCCATGTGTGGATGGGGACTTAGGTGCTGTTACTGGATGTGTATTTTCCAGCTTTAAATTAATTTGGACTTCACCGTAGCCTTAGCCTGGGCTGAACTGGTATAAAGCAATAATGAACTCAGGCCTTTGTAGTTTTCAAAACGGGCCATCAGCGTTGCTGGGCTTCAGAACTCCAAGCTCTGCTCTTTGCTCCTTGAATGGGATTATCCTTTTCATTCTGTTTGTTTTTTCCAGAAAGGATGGAGAATGGTGTTTTCTATACAAATCTCTTTCCCTTTTCTTTGTTATTCTACTGAAAGAGATTTGTGCAAGCTGACTTTACAGTTCCTGAGCTGCCGCTGTTGGTGCTGTGTCTCCCAAATCCACTGCCAGCAGCAGCCTGGCCAAGATCAGTAACCACTAGCATCTTTTGGAACCCCCCAGCCTTTGTTTTAACATGTTCTGTTTTGTGGGAGAATATATTTGACCCTGGTGGGAATTTTTAATTTACATGGATGCCTTATGATGATTGTCAAATTAAACTCAGCTTTGTGACAAGTGCAGCCTTCTGGGCATTTTCTTGGCGTGCCTGCTGTAGACGTGTGGAAGAGCTGACTTGGTACAGGGGCTTTGCAGTGTCCTTTTCTGCAGCATACAGGGACTTTGGGAGCTATTTAAAAGCTGCACAGCAAGAAGTTGGAGAGGTGGCAAAAGCAAACAATCAAAAGTAAATATTACCTATTGTTACTACAGATCAGCTGTGAGTTTGTATAAATATGCATGGGAACAGGGAATTGCTGGCTGAACCAAACAGGCTGTTTCCTGATTAAAGAACATGAGGTCTGTTTCTGCTCTCTTCTCTGTGAGATCTCATCAGATGGTTGTTTTCGTAAGACAGGTTCTCTGAAACACAAAAGCAGAGCAAGATTTGTTGAAAGTATTCTCTGTTGTCCTTCAGGTGCTTTTGCTCCTCGTGCAAGCAAGAAGTGCATTTTTATTTTGAGGAGAGGTAAAAATTGGCAGCAAGTTTGGAGATAAGCTGCCTTTTTGTTGACACAAATTAATGCTTCAGGCTACTTTCCATCTTGATTTGTAGCAGGCTTCACACTGACAGGCAAATTAGACTGAGATTAAATAGAAACCATTTATTTGTGTTATCTTTGGTACATTCATTTTGGAGCTGTTAGAGTAAGATTGTACAGCAAATTTGGTTTATTTAACCAGGTGCCAAGAGATAGAGTTACATTTTTGATTGTGAAAATGAAGTCTTTTTATTTGATTGCAGCCTTGAGCATACTGACACGGGACCTAGAAAATACTACTTCTGGAAAAGTTCTGAAGAGCCAAACTCTTTAATAAAATGGAATATTAATAGCAATTTCTTTAGCAAGCGATCGCCATGTCGGTCAATATGTTAGGTATGATTCTTGTTAGCTGCACATATGACTCCATTATGCTTATATCCATAATTTTGCTGCTATAATCCATTGCTTGATCCTAACCATGCACTCTGTTAACCAAGAACAGTTCTAGCAAACAGACATTCTGGTTGAACCAATGTTTTCCCACACTGCAGTGACCTTGGCCATTGCCTTTCTCAGATAACACAGGATCTTCTGTATGTCTATACTAAGCACATGTGCTGCGCTTTGTCATTCTGCTTTCCCTGTCTGCGTTTGTCTAGAGATAAAACAGCACAATATAGCCAGCACCTGTAAAATGGAATAGTCCACGACACTTGTTTTCACACTTTGTACTATAGATTGATATGGCCATAATGGCTTTCAGCTTTTAACAGACTTTGTATATAAAAGAAACTGCAGCAGAAACCACACTGAGGGTTTATCAAGCCACTGCCTTCTGAGACTCAGAATTACTTTTCTATTAGAAAGACACAATTTAAATGACACCAAATTTGTTGAAGCCCCAGGTAAGTTCTAGCTTTTGAATACATGCATTCCTAAAACTGCATACCTATTTTCTATTTTGGGTTTGTCTATTTTCAGTTTCCACCTCTGGAAGCTACTGTTTTGTGAAACAAACTGCTTACTGTTACTAACCTCTTTCCCATGTAAATACTTCTTAATTCTTAAAGGAAACTAAGCTGCTTGCTGTCTTGCTGCAAGATATGTCTTCCACACAACATGTATTGCTTTAGCTCTGGAGTGGAGCATAATGTTTCAGCATCCTTTTAAAGTGGAAATTGCACAGTTTCTCAAAGACTACCTCACCCTCACATGCTGTTGTGTATTCTGCAACATTCGTTTTTGTGAATGTTGTACATTTACCTTGATTTTTCATTAATCACAGTAATAATTTGGGAACCAGTGAGATGCATCTTAAATGGACATGGCAACTTTTATTGATAAGGAGTGTAAAGTTATTCCATACTCTGGAGGTGACTTTTCAATATCTGCAGAGCTAGCTGGTTGCCTTGAATGATAGAGCTTGTGTGACCGCTTCCCCTGACTCCCTTATATACATGCAGTTTCTGCATTGAAATATACCTCCGAATAAGAGGTCAAGAGAATTAGGATTATGTTGAGCTGCATGCTCCCCACAGAAGATGTTCTAATACATTGGAGAAAAATATCTCTAAAAGTTAAGAAATGCCATTAATGAGTTTTGCTGAGTATTGCACCACTTTCCAAAAGTGTACTTGCTGAGATCCAGGGTCTTAAGGAAGAGCAGGAGGTGACAGGAAAGAGTGGAAGATAGAATATTCTTAATATTCACATGATTTAGCAGATAGTGTCACAAGGGTTAAGTCATAACAACTGTTTGACATTCCAGGTGTATGACTTAGGCAAGCATCAGCTTTATGCATTGTTTTAATTTTTGGGTCTGGTATCACCTTGTGATTCCTGCACTGGTTTCTGGTAAACAGGAAACTGACAAGCGTTGTGTCTGCTCTTGAGAACTGTTGAAGTTCTCTGCAGGGGCAGCTGCTCTCAGCCCTTTCACAAACAGCAATCCTTCAGCTGGAGTTTGTTTTGTTTCTTAAATTAAGGTCCTTTTCACAAACAGACAAATAAACAAATATGCCAATTAGTAGATGGCTATGCCTTACTCTTTAGATGTGGTAGATCTTCCTTTCAATGCAATGACCGTAGCAGATACCAGAATTTAGTTGAGTGTTCTTGAGAAGGTAATTGTAGTGAAACTGTAGTGTTTAGAGTTTCTAACCTTCCCTTACTGTTCAAGTTTCTAAACATCTGAACTTGATTTCCTTTGTAAGATAGCTGTCCTTTAGTGTAGCTACACTAACGAGAAGTGTCCTCTCTGAGGTTTGTATTCTGCTAGCAATATTCCATTTGGGTTGTCTTCTAAGCCATGTTGAATGGGGCCTCAAGTAACCTGATCTAGTAGAACCATGGCAGTCGGCTGGAACTAGATGATCTTTAAGGTCCCTTCTAACACAAACCATCCTGTGACACAGATGAGAGCTGCACTGTTCTTCAGACAGAGGCCTTTTTTTCCCTGTTTCCCTCCCCGAACAGACCTCTCCTGTGTCAGCTTGCACACAGCCTGCACAGCTGCAGCTCGTCCATGAACTGTAGACAAGAGGAGTCATTCTTGCAGATGGCAACGTTTCTTCTACTGAAAGGGTCAAAACTTGAATGTAGAAAGTCTCATTTGTTGATTATCTTTGCCGCATGCAGGGGAGAAGCCTCGTGTCTGTCCAGCAAGCATAAGCAAGGGGCAGAGAACGTCTGTGGTTGGACATACTGCAGTGACCTGTCAGTGTTTCCGCTCTGCTAAGGTGTAGGTTTGAGAGGAGGATTACTGAACTGGTTTCTGGTGAAAAGGAAACAGGGAAGTGTATCTGTAGATCTCCCTTAGCTAAAAGACAACTTCTCTACCCAAGGACCCTGTGCCATAACCCTTAAACTCAAAATCATCTTTCTAAGTGAGTGTGAAAAGTAGCTTTTCAGATACACCTCATGTCTTCTCACACTAGCTAAGTAGCCTGTTCATTTGTCCACTCTTGAACTGAGAAACTCCAACCTAAAAGATCTAAATAAGAAGCCTGCGTGAGTAGGTCTTGGCTTGGCTCCAAAACCTTGGAACTAACAATGGTTTCTTGAAGGAGGACCTGCAGTGGCCCTTGTATTCCTGCATGTTTCCTTTGTTAATACTGACACTGTATTTTGACGTTTTTAACTAAGCAGTATCAAAGCATGAGAATTGACATGTTTCCTTTATGAGCGTAGCCCTTGGACAATGATTTGGTCATGAACTATTTGGCAATGTGGTCTTTGCCGTTATTTCAGGACGCTGCTTTGTGAGGGTCGGCAATTTCTCTTGAGTTTCTGTCAAGAGAAACATCGTGTAAACAGTTTGGTTTCGTTTTCTTCTCGGCTTCCGAGAGCTCCTCAGGTGCTCACGTTAGAGCTGACCGTTAAGCTTTCCTCCTCCAGCTCTCTTTGGAAAGCCTGCGGAGGAGATGCGGCTGCCACCATGCCCCACGCTCCCCGCCCGACCCGTCAGGGCCGCGAGGCACGCCGGGACCTGCCCCTTCCCTCCGTCGGCCGCGGGGGATTGGTGGAGCGCGTATCACGTGCCCACCCATCGCCTCTTCATTGGCCGGCGGCGCAATCCGTTACCTGTGGGTTGGGCAGGGGCTGAGGGGCGCTCAGGGGCACTCAGAGGGTGTCTGGCGTTGCCGCGGTAACGGCCGCCCCGGGTATGGCGGCGGGGCGTGCCCCGCGGTGAGGAGGCTGCGGGGAACCGGTCGGCTCCGGAGTGGCGCGGGATGTGCGCGGAGGTGGTCTGGTTGAAGCATATTGTGGCGAAGGGTGCCGCGGAGAGGGGGAGGTTGGGGTTGGGTAGGATAAGAGGAGGAGGGACGGTGTGTGGAGTGGCCTGGTTGTGAGGCAAGGGGTGGTGGTGGAGGGGGCTTTGTGTGAAAAGATTCACGGGTTCCGTTGGGTTGGAAGGGACCGCCAAAGGTCGTATTGTCCAACCCCAGTGCAGTGAGCAGGGATCTCCGCGAGAAAGGGATCTAACTGGGTCCCTGGATGTAGGTCACCCCCTTCTGTTTCCCTGCTCGGGAACCTCCAGGGTGGTATCAGAAGCTGATACAAGACAGCAGTGGCGTGGTTCGGGGCGCTCTGTGGAAGGAGGGAAAGGCTTTATGTTCCTAAATAAATCTGTCTTGCCTGTTCGTTTCCTGGTCATAATTCTTAAGTAATGCTCACTTATACTATAGGTTGGTGTTTGGCAATATAAAGTCGTGGAAATAGCAAAGCTACTTAGGATTGTGCTGAAAATGCTGGAAGAGAAAAATCAAGTCACTGTGAAACGAGATCTTTACACAGACCCCACATTTCCAGCCAATGATACCTCTATATTTTTTGACTATTGCACCCCACTTGCCCAATTCAGAGGCGAGATATCTTGGTTGAGACCTAAGGTGAGTTGTAAGATTAAAACTCTGTGGTTTTAGCAGAACTGCACTTGATAAATGGTTGTTGGTGTTGAATGATTGCTTCTGGGTGTTTTTGTTTTTAGAAATAAAGAAGTCATGTAGCCAGTGTATGTCAGTGTTAACAATATTTTTAAGTCAGAGTGCTTTGTATGTTTGAATTAAATCCTGTGTTAGACCTTTTGAATTTTATGACACTAGTAGAAATTCGGGTATTTTATTATGAATGTGTTTCATCAGGCAGATAATTTGCATACCAACTTGAAAAACAGCATTGTGTCATTCCAGAGTTTCAGACAGGTTGTGTAACTGTCTTGGAAACAAGTAACCGGATTTTAGATTTTTTTTCAGAAGAATATTGCTTTTTTTGGGAGGGGAGGCGAGGTGGGTGTGATTGTTGCTTTCTTTTATAATGAGACAAAACTTTCAAGGTTGTAGCTTGCCATGTGACTTGCATTGTTTTTTAAAGATTACAAATGGATTTCAGAGCAAGCCCTGTGAGACCTAAAAATGTTTAGAATGCATTTCTGCAGTGCTTTCTTTTCAGGTGAAGTATTTATGGTACTGCTTTTGTGTAGAGGGGAAATTAAAAGGCCATAAAAATGTAACAGAGAAAAAATGCATTGTCTTTAGTGGCATTGTAGGCCATGTATCTGGGAATGGCTGTACAACAGTGACTGAGCTGTTGGTTATCAAATAGAACTGGCAAACAAATGACTTCACAAAGCCCAGTGTGCAACTTTCTGCCTTTGTACCTCATACCTTGAGTACTACTGAGGACTGAAAATCTCCATCTCTTGCAGTGCTTACAAGTGAGAGCACCATTTAAAAAACTAATTTTCAGATTTGATTAAGTGTTCACCCTTTGCTTTTGAAATTATCTCCTTTACTACCAGCAATATTTTTTTATTGCCCTGAGAAAGGTTTTTCTTTCCTGCTAATTTGGAGATTTTTGGAGCTTGAGATGTGCAGTTCAGTGTCAATGGCATCGGTTCTGTTACAGCTGATCATACGTCTAGCAAGGAGCTAATGGATTATTTTGTCTTCCCCTTATTGGTGCCTCTGCTACAGCTGTGTTTGATGGTGACATTTGTGTGCCAAAGTTGGTATGGGACCTAGATGGGCCTCATGTAAAGTACCTGTAAAATAGCTGCAAGGCAGTAATTTCTTACTGTTTGCTTAGGCTGTATCTGAAGAGGAAATGTTCTAGAGGTAAAAATTCCTTTATTTTGTGAGAGGTCTCTTGAGGCCTTCCATTCCCTGAAACACGGGCTTCCTTGGAATGTTGTGCAGGATTTGGCTTTAACTCTCTTTCTTTTAATTTTAGGACATTTGTTGTAGCCCTCGGTTATTTTCAAACAATCTGCAGGATGTACAAGTGAAACAAGGGATTTTGGGAGACTGTTGGTTCCTGTGTGCCTGTGTAGCTTTGCAGAAAAGTAAATACCTATTGAATAAGGTATAGAGAATTTTCTTGTTTCACATCTCAGAATGCAAGCCTCCATATGAGTATCAGTTTTGTTATACTTAGTTTTACTGGTTTTTCAGTGGTTTTGTTCTGTTACAAATAGTTCATATTCACCATATTTTATATTGGCTTTCTTTTAAAAAAACATAATAAAATTGCACTGTTTGTCTTGATTTTGGCTTTTGGCATCTAGGTAATCCCTCCAGGTCAACCCAGCTGGACAGATGAGTCTTACCAAGGCTGTTTCATCTGTCGAATATGGCAGTTTGGACACTGGGTAGAAGTGACCATCGATGATCGCTTACCATGCCTTGGTGGGAAGCTCTGCTTTTCCCAGTGTCAGACAGAGGATTTGTTTTGGCTTCCACTGCTGGAAAAAGCTTATGCAAAGTATGTGAACAAAGTTATCAAGGAAAGTAAAGGGAGTTAAAATACTTGTAGTCCTTCTGTTTACTTCTTTTATCTGATTACTTTGAGCATCGATCTGTGGATTATTCAATATAAAGTACAACAGCTGATATCATTCCCATATTGGGTTGTGCAGAAGTCACTCTTTCAAAGTGTAGGTTCTGTAAGATGTGTTTCAAGTTGCACATGAGGTAAGATAGTCTCAGGAAGAGAATTATGGAAAGAGCTTCAATGAATTGCCAGGATTCAAATGGTGTTCTTCAAGTCACTATCCATTGCTCAGTCAGTTTTGTTAAGGGAAGTATTTTACTGGTGCATCCTTTGAAGGTAGCTGAGGGCTCAGTGAAAAGCAGACAGCATACAAATATTTTCATGGAAAGCAATGACATTACATAAATTTATGCTAGTTAAGACTCTGGCTGTATGAGTTTCACTGCTCTTTTGTTTGGTTTGTTAGTGTGTTATTTAAGAAGAAAAATACATATTGTTAAAATAGCTGCATTTTCAAACATAATTGTGTTTTACCATAATCCATCAAAATGCTCTCCAGATGACTACAACAATTTGGATGCAAAGCACACTAGAAAGGTAGCAGATGTCCAAAGAGCTTGGACAGAAGATTGTGTGGTTGTCAGCAGAGGGCAGAAAAAGACTTTAAGTATGAAGTAATTGGTTCAACTGTAGATACATTGAGCTGAAGTTGTGAAGCAGAAATGGCATGTTAAAGCTTCTCTGTAGAGTTGAAAAATAATATTTGCTCTCCGTAGAGATTTTATTATTCTACCATGTTTTATAATTCTGTTACCAGTCTTGGTTTCTTTTGCATCCACTGTGTTGGATAGGGTACTCTCTTGATTTAATTAAGTTGTTGGAAGAAGTGCTATTCTGGTTGGTCATGTGTGGTGAACAAAGAATAATTGAAGAAGAGGAAGAAATGTCATTTATTTATACAGATTGCAGTTAGTATTTCAGAAATCATGATGTACTGCACAGATAAGGCCTTGAGTGACCTGTACTAGTGGGAGGTGTCCCTGCCTATGGCAGGGGGTTGGAACTAGATGATCCTTGAGGTCCCTTCCAACCTTACCATTCTATGATTCTATAATAAAGGTACAAATGACTAGTGCAAGACTAGAGCAGTTTCTATATAGAATGGAATGAATTGTAATAGAATTCCCCTCAAATAGTGGAATGTCTGATGTCTTATATACATGTTGTATTCCATGTGAGTAAAAGACTATGTGCTTTCTCTTACCTGCTTGAAAATAAGAGGTAGGGCATGGTTATGATGGTGATGGAGGGTAGGGTTGAAAGTACAGAACAACCATGTTTCTTTAGTTCTGCTGTATGTAGAAACCTTTTTTGATTGCTAGGTTTTATTTTTTTGGTTTTTTTAATAGAGTACATGGATCTTACGAACAACTGTGGGCAGGACAGGTGGCAGATGCATTGGTTGATCTGACTGGAGGAATTGCTCAAAGATGGACCCTGAAGGACCCTGGAAGAAATGCAGACAAAGAGAAGACTGGCACGGTTTTGGAGAAAACAGTGTTTAGAAGATTGATGAATCTGAAGGAACAGTGTGTAATAAGCTGCGCAGTCCTTAATTCCAGACAAGGTAATAGTAAAGTTGTAGAGGTTTTCAAAGTAAATATTTCTGTTTAACAGGATTCAGAGCACAAGGCAACCAGCAAGCACATAGTGCTGATTGTAGTGCCATACTAGTTTCATAGTGCCATTTGATGTAACCTTGGATAAACAAAGATTTAATGGTGATATTTTGGTTGAGGTTGCTTTTGAGGAATGATTTCTCTATTTGATGATGATGTGGTCAGTTTTCAAAAACAGATGCACACTCCCCACCCTTTGAAGAAGCACCTTAAAAATGCTGATGAATTACAGCCCTGAGAATCTGTAGATGTTTGAGATCAAATAGTGAGTTATAACAAATGAAAATTTTGAAGATTTCTGTATAGTCACGAATAAAGCGAACTGTTCGGGGTTTTTGGTGCTAAATTTCCTTTTGTCTCAAAATGACCTTTCATAGTATAGTTTAATGTCTGTCATTGTAAATTATGGAGGAGACTCTTACTCACAAATACCATTTTTTCTATTCAGGTACAAGTGAACTAGGAGAATTTCATGCTTTTATTGTGATAGACACATTGAATCTGTCTGAAGTGTCAGGCAAGGAAATCTTCCTACTACGAATACGAAATCCTTGGGGGAGGCGGTGCTGGAAAGGTCCCTGGTGTGAGGGGTGAGTAGGTTTGTTTTTATTTGGAAAACTGAAAGTTTTGAAACACAAAGCATATCTGTGCATTGAGTAGGCAAATACTGCCAATAGGCTACAGCAGAAGAGAGGCACTTCAGTTAGTGTGCATCCTTCAGAGAGGTCAGCAGTTCATAGCAGCTTGTTGGTTTGTGATGGTTTGGGAGTTCCCTGGCCCTCCACACTTTGTAAAATCCCCCAGACTAGACTCAGCCAGCTGGAAATTAAGGAATGAAGCTCTCTTTACAGCTTAGCACAATGTACAAGCAGATACATACACAATATACAGGAATATTTACAGAAATATACACGTTAAAAGTAATCCAGAAACACAACACCCGTCCCAGAAATCAGAGTCCCCAGGAGGGGCTTCCAACCACCCTTCCACCTTCTCCCCACCCCTATATCTTACCCCAAGATTTGCCTTACGTGCAAGGTGAATTTGGAGGGTCGGCCAGGGGGGTTAGAAGAAAAGTGGTTAGTGGGGTTACTCAGCACAGAGTAGAAAGCAAGAAGCTAGAAAGCCTGAGACTCTGTGTGTTACCTCTCTTTATGTTCTTAAACATCTCATCAAGCCTGTGAGTGAAGTAGACATCACCAGTGTTTTCTTTTCGCAGCCTATAATATAATTTTCTCCATTAAAATATTCCAATTAGCCTCAAACCAGCACATGGTTCTAAGGCTGATCATCTTGATCTGTTACTTCCAGTAATTTCTGTTTTTTTCATAATTTTTTTTTTTTTGGTTTATCAAAGCATCTTTTTGTAGAGGTGAACTTAAGATACTGATGTATCTTCTTTCTCTGATTTTTGTGGCACTTTTTTATTCTGCAGTTGATCTAAATTTCATTGCTCTTGAGATATTCATGACATAATTAGTCACTTGGCTTTACTCAGCTTTTCTCCTTTGAGCTTGTTTCAGTTGCTGAAGACAGAGAAGTATTCTTAAGACAAAACACAGCATAAGGAAGGATGCCTGTTCTTTGTACTTCTGTGATTTTGTTCTCGTAGATTAATATAGAATCATAGAATGATAAGGTTGGAAGGGACCTCAAGGATCATCTAGTTCCAATCCCCTGCCATAGGCAGGGACACCTCCCACTAGTACAGGTCACTCAAGGCCTCCTCTGACCTGCCCTTCAACAACTCCAGGGAGGGAGCAGCCACAACCTCCCTGGGCAATCTGTTCCGGTATCTCGCCACCCTCACTGGAAAGAACGTCCTCCTAACATCCAGTCTAAATCTCCCCTCTGCCAATTTAAACCCATTGCCCCTTGTTCTGTCATTACAAGACCTTGTCAATAGTCCCTCCTCAGCCTTCCTGTAGGCCCCCTTCAGATACTGGCAGGCTACTCTAAGGTCTCCTGGAAGCCTTCTCTTCTCCAGGCTGCAGAGCCCTAACTCTTGTAGCCTGTGCTCATAGCAAAGCTACTGCAGCCCTCTGATCGTCTTAGTGACCTCCTCTGGACCCAATATGAGTAGAAGAAGCTGGAATCCATTAGATACGTAAAGAGATCTGTTTGAAAGGAAATGCCGAAATATGTTCAGTGGTTCATATAGCAAAATAACAGGAACGAAAGGGCAGACCCTACTAGCTTATTTTGAAAAATGTTAGCATGTTTTGACTGTACAAAAGAACGTTCAGTTCTTGACCCAAAGAACAAACTTTCTGCATTCAAATATGGTAACAGTATGATCCTGCTAATAAAACATTTTAGAGAAATAGGGTAGATTTTTGGTTTTCCACCTGAGTTGAGAAGATGGCTTAATCACATTACTGGAGAATTATGTTTTTTTGTTTTCAGCAGAGTTTTGCTTATGCCCTCTGTCTCTGGTAGTTCCATTGCCGAATAGTAGGTTGCCATGAAGTTACAAGAGGGTAGCATTTCACTGGGTGGCCTTAGAGCCCCATTTTATTCAAGTGCAGAGCTGTTATTTGCTGTTAATGAAACAACAACAACAACCAAAAAAAAAAAAAAAAAAAAAAAGGGAGAGTACTGGCTTTCAATGGGCTCTAAGTGTAATGAGGTAGTTAACCAAGACAGCAACCAAGTCCTGGGCTGCAGGAAGAGCAGTGTGGCCAGCAGGCAAGGGAGATGATTCTGCCCATTTGCTCTGCTCTTGTCAGACCTCACCTGGAGTACTGTGTGCAGTTCTGGAGCCCCCAGCACAGGAAGGACATGGAACCGTTGGAGTGGGTTCAGAGGAGGCCATGAAGATGATTAGAGGACTGGAGCAGCTCTGCTATGAGGACAGGCTACGAGAGCTGGGGCTCTTCAGCCTGGAGAAGAGTAGGCTTCCAGGAGACCTTGTAGCAGCCTTCCAGTATCTGAAGAGGGCCTACAGGAAGGCTGGGGACTATTTACAAGGTCTTGCAATGACAGGACAAGGGGCAATGGGTTTAAACTGGCAGAGGGAAGATTTAGACTGGATGTTAGGAAGAAGTTCTTTCCAGTGAGGGTGTTGAGACACTGGCAGGTGGTTGCCGAGGGAGGTTGTGGCTGCTCCCTCCCTGGAGTTGTTGAAGGCCAGGTTGGAGGAGGCCTTGAGTGACCTGTTCTAGTGGGAGGTGTCCCTGCCTATGGCAGGGGGTTGGAAGTAGATGATCCTTGAGGTCCCTTCCAACCTTACCATTCTATGATTCTTAGTTTATCATGAGTTAGGCAGTAGGTTCTTGGGGGTAACCAGCTGCTTCACAAAAGTGGGCTTTGATAGTCACTGTGCAGCATTACAGTTCTTTCAGTTACTGTGCAGCTTTTATCTTTACATATTTTTTTTTTTATAACTGTTAAAATTTTTATTTTCCTCTCAGGCTTCAGACTGCACTGTCTTGTAAGCAAAGTATCTATTGCACCTAGTAGTAGACTGCTGTATCGAATCTGATGTTAGATTGTTTTTAAGTTTTCTTTGATATGTTGCAATTTGTACTTTGTCTTATCCCTCTCACTGCCTGGCAAAGTGTATACGGAAATACTCAATGCAAGTATTTGACAGTAAGATGAGGAAGCTTCTTTATTGCGCCGCTCCATAGGATATTTGATGGAACGTGGTTACAGAACTTTATAGGACAAAGAACTAAATATTAAATTTTGCCTTCTGTGCCAGTGGTAAGGGATGGAATCAGCTAGATCCAGTGGTTGCTTCAGAACTGCTCTCACTGATCCAAGAGGGAGAATTCTGGATTGATGAAGATGAGTTTTTCAGGGAATTTGATGAGATTACCATGGGCTTTCCAGTCAATGAGGAAGGACAACTTCAGAGCCTCTATACAGGTGTGGTATGGAAAAAAACATCTTTTTCATTCAATAATATGTCAGTGGGAAAGACTGATTTGAATTGTGAATCAATATAACTAGACCATTATTTCTCAGTCCTTCCCTCTCCTTTAGACCTGTAGGCCTTTTCTGTATCTACTAGGAAGAATAGAGGCACAAGAAGAAACTGAGGGTCTTTAGAGGGGTCTGTTATATTTCTCTGAAATCTGGTTACTTGCTAGTTTGATGGATTAGTGTTTTCTATGTAGGAGACTGCTGTTTAGGACAGCTTTGTGACGGAGGCTGCTGTTAGGACAGCTTTGTGATTTTTATTTTTTTTTAAAGGGTAGCATTATTTAATTTTTTTTAAAAAGAGTGACACTTGATTTTTCTAGAAACACTTTCATCTTGTAAAGGTGATATCAATCTGACATTATCAGTTGTGACATTAATTCTCATGCCTTTTGAAATCTTGGTCATGAATATCCGCTTGGAGAAAGTTTCAGGACTACCACAGCATGATTTCTTGGGATGGGGGTTCTCTGTCATGTATTTGTTTTGTAAAATTAAGTAACCTTTAGTATCTGAAATCTGCATTGTGTTTTTCTTCTTTTGTTAGAGAAAGTGCTGTATCACTCACAGAATCTTTTTGGATCCTGGGTGAGAGGCCAGTCTGCAGGTGGCTGCCGTAACAACAGCAGCTTCCCTACCAACCCTAAGTTCTGGCTGAGAGTCTGTGAAAAGAGTGAAGTGTGCATTGCTCTGCTGCAGAAACATGGGAAATACAGTGCTGACTGGGCTGGAAGGATTAAAAATCTGACTGACTTAGCAGAGGAAAATGTCTCTTTGACTGAAGGCAGACAGAGGAAGAATTACCAGGCTGTGGGACTGCATGTCTGGAAGGTAATAGGGGAGTGACTTTTTTGTAGTTGCAAACAAGTTTTAAAGCATTATGGAAACATCTGAGTAAAAGCATTAATTGCCTGCAGCAGTAACATGATTCTACTGTTCACTCATTTTACATCTCCGATTTACATTGGAATGGTCCTGTTTGTCTTGCAATGCAATTACTGTGTGTAAAAACTGTTAGTGGACAAGCACATTCTTCTTATTATTAAATGTCAAATAACAGAACCCTTGGGATTGTTGCAAACCAGCACATGACATTTTGGGCTGATTGTTTGATGACTATAACTGAATTCACTGCTTTTCTTTGATGTTCCTCATATCTGCTGATACTCTCCTCCTTACTTGTTCCATTTTGTAAATGTGTGCACTTTTGAAAATGTTTTAAACAACATTTGATCATCTTTAGTTGTATTAAAAATTCCTTACTTTTCCTAAAACACCACACATCGTTATGCATCTATTCTAGGTGGAGAAGAAACGATTTAACCTTCCAAAGACCCTCTCTGCCCCTCCAGTTGTAGGTACCATCTGCCATTCCTATGATAGAGAAGTGCATGTGTGCTGTGACCTTTCGCCTGGCTTTTATCTTGTTGTTCCCAGCACTTTTCTGAAAGATGCTGTAGGGAATTTCTTGCTTCGCGTATTCTCAACAGGAAGGATCTCTCTCAGGTAGGTTTAAAAGAGAACAGAAAATTTCTGAGAGTTGTTGCCATAAACCAGTAGATGAGATACAGCCCAAAGTGTAGCTATCCAAAATGTTCTGAAGGGTTGTGTCAAGTTCCAAACAACAGCACTGCTTTGTCTTTGAATTAACCTAAGTAGTGTTGTATTGCCTTGGCTTTTTCGTGAAACCGCTACTACCTCTTGTTAAAAGTCAGTAGTCAGTTGAGTAGCTTCTTGACTCTGAACTGCAGTGTTTTGAGTGCTTGTTTTGTGAAAGCACTGAAAAGGTTTCTGCAGAACATGTTTCTCAGTGCGTGGGAGTTCTTTCTGGAATGTATTGAAAAACTGAAGATGTACCACAGAGCTTAAAAGGAGCTGTTATCATTATTACCATCAGTGACAGAAAAGGAGAACTGTATTTTATCAGGTATGCTGGAAAACACATGCTAATTGTGTGACATGTACTAGTGAGCATTAAAACCTCAGCTGCAAATAGTGTCATCAGTGGGCTCATGGCATAATGCTCACAGCTCATTTCAGAACAGATGTGCAAGATAACACTGATGTTTATGCTGTCTTCTTCAGCCGAACCAAGAATTGTGTTTTGAATTAAAGCATTCAGCACTGACAGTACAGCTGAACTTCTTTCTTATGAGTGCCTCAAGAAGTTTACTAGCATTATTGTAAAATTCTTGGAAGGATCTCTGCATATTGTTTTCTGGTTTATCTTTCCTTATAACTTCTGACAGAAAAATAGACCTTTATAATACATAGAAAAAGTTGTTCCTAGTCCAAGAGTGCCTGCTTATCCAAGAGAAAATATCAGCAATGTCAGTCCAGGAGCTTCTCATAACAATTTTTTTTTTAACTGTAGCAGACTCAAACTTAACTGTAACTATCTCAACACTTTAGTCAATTATTTGTGAGGACTTCTATGCTAGTGGCTGTAGCCCTGAAATAAATACTTAAGAAGATACAACAATGAGTAGTTGTGTGGAGTAGGCAAAGTTTTTCCTAATAAGCCTGAAAAAATCTGAAGTTTTCTAACAGCTTATGCCAGGTAAACTGCATACAGAGATAAAATGTAGTGTTTGCAACATGTTTCAAAGCTGTTCACCTGTTTTTGTATTCTGATAGTACACTATCAACTCCTGTCTCCTGGGAGAGAAACTAGCAAATTACACTACATAGCCAGAACATACATTAATCATTTACTTTCCAGAATTTGGAAGCAAGGTGGCATCAAATTTTAGACTCAATAGAAATCTGCAAAACTATTGAGGATAGTTTTGGTGTATGGGTGCAAATAGCGTACTTCTCACTAGCATTATATTATACTTGACTTCTGGACATACTAATCTGTAGACCATGTTGCATCTTCAGTGACGGGATAAAATTTCTAGTATTGCTGTGAACTACAACACTTCCTTGGACTAAAACAGAGGTGCCAGTCTGGAGGTGTACTTGAAATGGAGAGTTGCAGAATATCATAATAGCTGGTTTGTGTTCTTAGCTGAAGCTGAACTGGCGATAAGAATAGACAATCCATTTGAATTTATGCTTAAATATGATTTCAAAAGTTGTATAACTGCTAATGATACTAAATTGTTCACTTGGCTGTGAGATGCAGTGCTGAACTAGGATTAAAACAGGGTTAACATTACATAATCAAGTTGTTAGGTAAACTGGTAGTTTCCTCTGATGAAAGACAGAGGAAATAGGAAAAAAAGAATGCAGTGTATGCTTCGGACTTATTGAAGTGTTCATCTCTAATCCAGAAGGCCCTGTCATAGAATCATAGAATAATAAGGTTGGAAGGGACCTCAAGAATCATCTAGTTCCAACCCCCTGCCATAGGCAGGGACACCTCCCACTAGGACAGGTCAGTCAAGGCCTCCTCCAACCTGGCCTTCAACATCTCCAGGGAGGGAGCAGCCGCAACCTGTGCCAGTGCCTCACCACCCTCACTGCAAAGAACTTCCTCCTAACATCCAGTCTAAATCTCCCCTCTGCCAGTTTAAACCCATTGCCCCTTGCTCTCAACCATTCACCTCCCAGCATGGAGTTGCGCTTGGATTGTGCCTACCCAGGTGCAGGATCTTACACTTGGCCTTGTTGAATGTCATGAGATTGGCTTGGGCCCACCTCTCCAGCCTGTCCAGGTCCCTCTGGATGGCGTCCCTACCCTCTAGATACCAAGCTGTGTGGCACAGTCGACTTGCATCTACAAACTTGCTGAGGGTGCACTCGATTCCTCTGTCCATGAGGACATGTCTGTCAGCTATGTTGTATTCAAATAAGACAAATAGCAGAAAGGTATTGAGGAAAAAATATGGAGGCCGCACAGTTTCATGAATGTATAAAAATCTGAGCTGGTTTTAGTGCATGGTTTGTATGGGCCGTGTTTTTCTGGAGTGTTCTGAATTTTCTGAGGACTTAGAGTTGTACAGTTCTGCTTTTTGCTGTGTTGACAATTTGAAGGAATGTATGTAAGTGTATGCACTAATAGTTAATTTCTGTGAGGTCGTTGTAGTGGAGGGGTAATTCATTACCATGATATTTTAAAAAAATATTCATATAGTTTATTAATATTAAATATTCAGAACTTGTGGCACCCTGATCACCAATTTAATAATAATAGATTTTTTGCATCACTCATGGAAACTTTATATACAGGCAATGACAGGATCTAGCAATAACCCAGTAAATAAATACATTAATAAAGCTCGATTGAACTGGCAGAGAAGGCTTTGTGGTCAGTGCACTGCTTGCGGTCAGTATGCCGCTTGCTCACTAGATGGTCTCAAGGAACTCCTTTCTGCTTATGGCAGAAGGCAGTTAATGATTACAAGAGGCTTTAAGTATTTACTCACAAGAATATTATCTGACAATACCCAAAGCTCGTGGCCTGGTTGCTGTTGGTAGCCGTTTGAGGCTTTGGAGTTTCCCCAGGCTTCTGGGTGCTGGAGAATCTGCTGGAGAAGAGGCAGACAATCTCTGACCTGGTCCTGGCTCTCTGGATGATCTGTGTATCTCCAGGGCTTCCATTCTTAGCAGAAGGCTTTCAGGTACAGGCAGGATGTCTTGCGATGTGCAGTCTCAGCACAGTGTCACACTGGCTATGCAGGCCAATCGCGTGGAGGCATGTAGAGCCTGATCCTGGTCGCTGAAGTTCCACACTCCACACACCTCGGGATGCAATAAAGTAGTAGGAGCACCAACACAATGGCAGAAAGCAGGTACAATAGTGGAGCACACATATAATGGCAGAACACACGTAATGGCAGAGCGCGCATTGCGCTCCCCTGCTCATCTCCCCTTACACTGATACAGCCCAAGTCTAATGGGCTTTTTGGACACAGAATAGCCAATCAGAATGGCAGTTAGCCAAGCTCAACCATATTAGGTGAAGCCATAGGCTTGCTTTACCCCTTTTAGGGCAGAGCACAGCCTTGCACAAGGCAACTCTGTGTACCTTGTTTACTGCAGGGTTCAAAACAAGTCCTCAAGACTCTGTGGCTCCAGGTTCTTTGTCCTCTTTCCCACAGTTGCTCTCCTCAAAACAGAAGGAGGGAGATCAGAAAAATGTACCTGGGCAAGCCAGGACATGTACAAGCCTATTTTGGCCTACTTAGGCCTACCACGACAGTGGTGCAGGGTTTATACATTTTAATTTCTCTTCTCTTTTACACTTGATAGTGAGCTAAAGCCACAACCGACTGTTGCTGCTCTCTGTGAAGAACTCCCAGCAGGTGAATGGGAGACAGTGCAGCTGCACGGATGCTGGAAAACTGGGCAAAGTGCTGGAGGTAGCAGGAACTTCCCCTCCTTCCATATCAATCCCTGCTTTCCCCTCTCCATTCCTGCAGGACCAGGAAAAAGCAGTGTGAAAGTTACCCTCCGTCAGCACTGCCAAGATAGCAAGTGTCGTCCTATAGGTTTCCATATTTTCCAGGTAAGACTTGTGGCCAGTTTGCCGATTTGCCCAGGTGCGAAGGTGAGAGCCTGTCAGTTCAGTGCTCCTTGAACTTGGCAAGGGACTTGGTGCTTCTAAGAGAAACACAGGCTGGTCCTGTGTTACTTAGCGTAGTAACCAGGTAATTGGTTCCACTGAATTCTTCCAGCTTTCTAAATTAGTTTTAGAAAAGATGAACTCTTTTGAGGATTGGCAAAGAATTCTCAGTGTCTTAGGGACTGAGGGTCAGACTTCATGACCACAAAACTACATATTTTATCTCTAATTCATTCATTTGTTCATTGACAAATTGTATTGGAACCTTCGACAAGATTAGAGTTGGGAAGTACTGTATATGTTGAGCATATGATCTGAGACAAAACAAAATATGAGTTGATATGGGCAAATACAGGTTCTACATGTGTGCGGCAACAATCAGCTGCATAAACGTAGGATGGGAAGCTTCTGGTTAGGCAGCTGCTTTGCAGGGAAAGCGAGTTTAATTTCAGAAAGAGTGCTTCAAAACAGGTGAGCATTCCTATAGCTTCAAATATATGATATGGGAAGAATAATTAGCATTTCTCATGCTTGTAGAGACTGCAGAGAAGCCTAATATGAGTTTTTAGTACAGGGAATGCCACTAGAAGGAGGAAGGACATGATGCTTAACGTTTCTGTGAGGTGAGAAACAAGGGCAGTAAGCTGTAGCAAGGAAGAGTGAGGTTAGACAACAGAAAAAGCTTTTAAGCTAAGTGGGTAGTGGGTTGTCTAGCATATTGGACAGTAAACTGTCTACAAATATGCTAGGAATGGTTTATCCATAATTGATACTGCCATCTGGATTTCCTGGAACCTTTCCCATTTCTCTTTTGTAGCTCTGTACAGCACAGTGAGTATTTGGAGGTGGAATAGATATGGAACTTGCCATGCTATGGTACACCAGGCATTCAATGTTGTGAAGACTGAAATATGTATGAAGAGATAGGCATGTTCTTACTCCTTTTTGTAGGTGCCTAACAGCAGCTGGAAACCACAGACTTCCTCTTTTCTACACTTGGAGCCACTCGTTAGCTGTGTGCCTCATTGCTATTCACAGGAAGTGAGCCAACTTTGCAGACTTCCAGCAGGAAATTACGTAATTATACCTTCTACCTACTTGCCCAACACAGAAGGCAATTTTACGGTGGTCATAGCAACCAAAATAGACAGGTAAAAATATGTTGCATCCATTTGCATTTCCAGTATTGTTAGTGCATGCATTACAGGTTGTTTAGAAGCAATAACTGTAGTGACATGTTCTATAGCTATATCTGGATATTAGGATTTATGCTGAAATTTTACTAAGCTTTTTAACAGACACTTTTTTTTCTGAGAAATTGCAGTGAATAGCAGGCAGTATTCCAGGCAGTTCTTCCTGATGTGCATAATAACAGATCCAAATCAGGAAGATTGCAAAAAGATTGCATCGAGATTCCTTAAGGGAAGGGATGTGGAGAAAACCTTAGCATATAATGGTCTACTCCTCCTCTGGAGACTTTCACAGACAACCTGGACATGTTCCTGTGTGGCTTGCCCTAGGTGATCCTGCTTTGGCAGGGAGGTTGGACCCAATGATCTCAGGAGGTCCTTTCCAACCCCTAACATTTTATGGTTCTGTGATTCTATGATACTCCTTTTGAAGTAGAGTAAATGATTGATGTTTACAAAATCGTTACAAATAATAAGTTTGGTTTGGGTTTTCAACAGGAAGCGGATTCACAGCCGAGAGACACTTGGGCAAGTATTGCAAGAAGTAAGTGATACATTTTTAACTTTGGGTATTCTAACGGTGCTGCAGAGGCATCTTAAGGTATTAATTAATACCGAGAGTTGTGTGCCTAGTGGACTGGACTTTGACTATACACCTTTACCTGCTGCAAACTGCTGGTCAGTGAAGCAGTTAATCTTTGATGTTTTGTTTCTCATCCAGAAAAGTAACAATTGTTAGCAGCTAACAAAATTTGCCTTTTCATACCACTCATGCATGAAAGCTCCTGTGTGGCTGTTTTATTAAGTCGTCATTTACTCCCTCAAGTCATTCCACAGTGCCTACCTCCGTTGTACCATCTGTGAGAAGTTGGACTATTAACGATGAGTAGGTGATAGTACTTGACTTGTACATTCACTTTCAAGAGTGTGAACACTCATTACGCAACTGAATGTGTGCGAACGTATTCATTCTGGATGTTAGCATAGACGTGCCAGCTTTAATTATATATTGTATTATTCCTATATCTGATTGGCTCTGATACTGAGTTCCTACACACTGTGATTTGGAAATTTTAGTTAATAGTGTTGTAAAACTTAAGCACAACTAAAAGGGAAGAGCAGAGAGGCAATCCAAAGATGAGCATTCACTACACTAGAGCTTAGCTTTTAATTTGTTTTCTCACAGCCAGCCCATAAAGCACCCTACCATTAGGCTCTTTCTCAATGTGTGAGCCATTCTGATCATGTTAATGCCACCTATTTACTGTTTTGATGTTGTCTTTGCTTATTTAAATGTTCACATAATAGTGAAGGGATAGATGGTGAATGCTGGGTGCCTAACACTTAAAATGTTTTTACTAGGTGGGAAGAAGAATATTGAGTGTATTATTTTAACAAGTATTTATGAACCTTATTTGGTTCAAAGAATGTCCTTGATAATACCCTGTGTATTAGGTGAGAACAAGACCATCCAGATACTTGGCTCTCTTATTTTGAGGTTTTAATAAAAACAAACAAACAAAAAAAATCAGACCCCACCTGGAGTACAGTGTGCAGTTCTGGAGCCCTCGGCGCAGGAAGGACATGGAATTGTTGTAACAGGTCCAGAGGAGGCCATGAAGATGATCAGAGGGCTGCAGCAGCTCTGCTACGAGGACAGGCTGAGAGAGTTGGGGCTCTGCAGCCTGGAGAAGGGAAGGCTTCCAGGAGACCTTAGAGTAACCTTCCAGTATCCGAAGGGGGCCTACAGGAAGGCTGAGGAGGGACTATTGACAAGGTCTTGTAATGACAGGACAAGGGGCAATGGATTTGAACTGTCAGAGGGGAGATTTAGACTGGATGTTAGGAGGAAGCTCTTTACAGTGAGGGTGGTGAGACACTGAAGCAGGTTGCCCAGGGAGGTTTTCAAGGCCAGGTTTTCAAGGAGGAGGCCTTGAGTGACCTGTACTAGCGGGAGGTGTCCCTACCTATGGCAGGGGGTTGGAACTAGATGATCTTTGGGGGTCCCTTCCAACCTTACCATTCTATGATTCTATAAAAGCTCTTCATCTGTGATTAGAACTGGGTTACTAATTTTCTTAATGTAGGTCATGTTGACCAATGATTATACTTTGTCCTTAAAACCACACAGCATGAATGTTGTGTGCTTTGCAAAAATGGGTGATGACCTGAATGTACGTTCCTCATGGTGATTGTTATTTTAATATTTAGGAGCCGAAGTATGTAATGAAGTCCTTCATTGCTGTGTTTTGCAAGGCCATTATTGCGTAAGGATATAATCAAAGATAACTCTTAATGTTATTCCATGAAAATGGTTGAACTTGGACAAAGAGTGCTCTTGGCAGCAAGGGAACAAACAATTTAGATTCTTCAGTACTTGAAACCTTGAAGAATTTGGACGTGGCAGTTACCGTTTTCTCATCAGAGACAGAAATTCATATCTGAAGCATATCAACAGCATAGTCTTTTCTAAAGGCTGGACTTTAAATCATTCTTGGGTTTGGCCTCAAAGGATGAAGGAGCTCTGCCTTACTGGTCAGTAGGGCAATTGATTCCTAAGGAGTGATGATAATAGGGCTGGATGTCAGTATATTTTTCTGAGAGGTTGTCTGTGTGTTTCCTGTTGCTGAGGTGATGTGATTTATTAGGATTAGGTTTTTTTAAGATGTTTCAGAGGAAAAGCTTCCATTTTTGCCTTAATTTCTAAATCTTTTTCTCTGATTTACTTTGGTTCCTTATGAATTTCTTCTTTCTTGATGAAAAAGCTAATGGCACCTTTTTTTTAAAAAAAAAAGTGTTGTTTGTCTTTTTACAGATTTCATTTACAACTGTGATGAAAAGATAATCTGGAATTCTCATTCTGTCCTTTGAGAAACATCAGAAGACTGAGGAATACCTCACCCCTTGCCATGGTCAGTTTCAAATGGAGTAACAAGATGCTTTTAGCCTGGCTGGTTTTCACTGGTACAAACTGTCAGGCCTGCAGCGACTTCTTTGTAAAAATACCTCCTTAATCATGTAAACTCTGAATATTTGCTCTTCATGTGGTTTTTATGCAACCAGCATCATACAGTAAATCTTCAGAATGTACCTCATTTCTTCAAAAATACAGGTGAAGACTATGTGCATGTTCAAATGGTTTTAGAAGAAAACCAGAAAACATAGGTGCATAATTAAATGATATTTGGGGAAAAAAAAGAATAATAATCAAGCTTACAGAACAACTTCAGGGGACACAAAGGAAAGAAACTGGAATCTTTTTTTTTCAGGTAGGACATACCTCAAGAATTACTAAAATAAGCTGGAGCAGAGAAAGTCCAAGTTTGTATCTTACACTGCCAGTCATGCTGCTGAGCACTTTATTGTGGGCCTTTCATTGAGCCATGCAAGTGGTGGGTTGAAAAGAAGGAATTTTTTATTTTTTTTTTTTTTTTTTTTTGGTGAGTTTTTGTTTGGAGAACACCACAAAGGAGTAAGATAAGACTTGAAAACTTAACGTTTATGAACTATTCCATCAGACTGCTTTTGTAAATCTGCGAGAATGTTTTCTGCAAGGTCTGCTCTCATTGTACAAATATGAAGTTGAAGAGATTTTTCTTAATTTATGCTTGAAAGTATTTCTTACTCACGGAGAATTTTTTACATGTTATATTTTCCTCAATAAAAATGGAGTAGTGTCGAAAGTTTTATGATGTCTTTTATTATAAAGGTGACAACTGTCAATTATGTCATCTGCATTCTTTCTGCATAGCAAACTTAGTGTGTTAGAGGGAGGGAACAAGTGGAAATAATTGAGAGGAGAATCAGTTTATGTTCAAGAAATATATAACATTTTACTTCTGCTTTTAACTAAATCCTGACATAATTTATGCTTGCTCCTGTTGAAGTTTGAAAACTAGAAGCATCTGGGATGCTTGCAGCTGAATTTTAAGTGATCAAAACTTTGTGCATCTGTTGTGAAGTGATGAGACGACAAAGCACTGTGAGTAATAAATCTTTACTGTGCCTGCTCTAACAGCTGTTGCCATCTTTGTGTATTTTCTTCATTTCTTGAAAGGCTGTTTATTTCTATTCCAAGAGAAAATGTATGATATAATAATCAGTAATATATTAATTCCTTCTCTGGACACACTCTGGGACCTCAATATCTTTCCAGAACCTCCTCTGATAGACTCATTTACCATCTGTGTCAGGAAGTTATATTCCTCATATTCCAGGAACCTCTTGGATTGTTTCTTCTCTGCTGTGTTGTGTTTCCAGCAGATGTCTGGTAAATCAAAGTCCCCATGAGTACAGGAGCTGGCATTTTGGAGACTTCTTCAGGTCACCTGTAGAATGCCTCATCAGCTTCCTCATCCTGGTTGGGTGGTCTCTAACAGACTCCCAACAGGACATCTACCTTGTTGGCCTTTCCCTTAATCCATATCCATAAGCACTCAACCTTACCATCACTACTGCGTTGAGTTCTACACACTGCAAACACTCCCTAACATATGTTGCCACCCCAGCACCTCTACTTTGCTGCCTATCCCTTCTGAAGAGCT
>VWYK01066106.1:0-12730 GCA_013399775.1 Semnornis frantzii | reverse complement strand
AGGCAAAGATCTGGAAATCTGGAAAAGGAGAGTGTTGGGACTCAGCTCAGCCTGATTACAGCAGCATAGATTTACAGTGCTATCTGATAAAAACACACATGAGATAACCTGCTTTTAAAAATCCATCCTCTTTTGCTAATAATCCAACTGACCATACACTATTTTTTCCCACAAAAATGCACAGCTATAGCTGACCATTAGGAAATGTTTGCTGAACAAACTAACTAAGCTTTGAAGTTCCACCAATCATGGGTAGCCAAAGTAATTCTGCCAGTCCTGGCTCACCCTCAGGCAGAGTTTACTTCATTCCATCGCTCTCAGGATAATGAAAATTCATGATCCAAGTGGTACCATTTTTACCTTGGCTCAAAGATCTCAATGGAATTTCAATCCAGCGTCTTGACACCTAAACTCCAGCCTCTTGCAGTACAGATTAGAATTTTCAGTTGTTTCTCAAAAGCCAAAGAAGCCTGCAGCACAAGTCTGAGACGTGGCCACAACCAAGGGGCAGCCTGCTATTCTCTGCACTGAGTTCCACCGAAACGTGATGTCATGTGAAGTTTCCAGCACAAGTGAGTCATAAGAATTAAAAGTCTACAGCTGATAACACAAAGCTACTACATGATTAGATATTTTATTGTAAAAGGGGAAAATTATTGCCTTTTTCCTTTTTTTTTTTTTTAATAATAGGATTTAAACATCAAATCCTACTTCTGCTTCTTTCATAGTACCTTCTCCAGATTCATTATCTGAGAGACCATTTCTGAAATCAAGTGAGGTCCATCTGTACCCACTTATGTGGTTTGGTTTCTTTTATTTACATACTATGCTTAGTCATCCAGTGCTTTTATTCTGGAAAAGCATAGCTATCTATTGCCTCTAAACATATTAAATACAAACAGCTCTCCCACAGACACTTGCACAAATCCTTTCAACAAACCTGGAGCCCCTATTACAAGGAAGTTATGGACATGCTGGACAAGTCCAGAGAAGGGCCACAAGGATGATCAGAGGGGCTGCAGCTCCTCTCCTATGAAGACTGAGTGAGTTGGGGCTGTTCAGTCTGGAGAAGAAAAGGCTCCAAGGAGACCTTATTGTGGCCTTCCAGTGTCTGAAGGGGACCTACAGGAAAGCTGGGGAGGGACTTTTTAGGATGTCAGGTTGTGATAGGGCGGGGAGGAATGGTGCAAAACTAGAAGTGGGTAGATTCAGATTGGATGTTGGGAAGAAGTTCTTCACCATGAGGGTGGTGAGACCCTGAAACAGGTTGCCCATGGAGATGGTTGAAGCCCCATCACTGGAGGTCTTTAAGGCCAGGCTGGATGGGGCTCTGAGCAACCTGATCTAGTGTGAGGTGTCCTTGCCCATGGCAGGGGGTTGGAACTAGATGACCTTGGAGTTCCCCTCCAGCCCTGACCATTCTATGATATGATTCTATGATTTCACTGACATCAGAGTTTGAGTTACTCTGCCAGTTTCACTGTAATAATAAATGAAAGAGAAATTATTTGTAACTTCACTTCCACAAGCTGTGCTGCAGGATGCTGCTTTACTTTTAACACCAGTTCCTATGAATCAAAACATACAACTTCTCTACTCTTGCATGAAAAAACCCAAACAAATTCCAGAATAAATAAAATACAGCTAGAAAACATGCATGTGCACTGAAACACACTGTGGGTGAGCACAGATTCCCTACACACTGAGCCTGCTTATATTTACAAATGGAGCAGTAGTCTGCTTGGATGCCCTAATGCTAGCCTATTCTTGCCACTGTACAAAACCAAACATTGTGCTTGTCCTTAGTAACTGCAGTGCATGTCAAGCAGCACACTGTGACACAGTGGGGTTCTCAGGTCTGCAGGGCACCAATGCAAAATTCCTCTGCTAAAAGTGCAGAGAGTCAGCAGACATCTGAAATGTTGCTTAAATATTTTAGTAGTATTAACATTATTTATCTCCATTGTAATTAAAACTTTTTTTTCCCCCTCTACAAAAGTTTCCAAAAGTTTGCTTATCTCACTCAGCTAAAAGAAATTTCAGGCAGGGCTGGGAACAAAGTGTTAAATAAGGGTAAACTTTGTCCTGCACTCTTATTCATGCTGACAAATTCCCACTCAGTATAAGTTGCTGACAGCTGTGGACTACAGCCAATGTGGGGGAATCTGTGCTAGGAAATAGTGCAGGTAGGTTTCATACAGCATGCCAAAAAAATGGGGTTTGCTGAAGAGGAAAGAACAAGGTAGTCTTGAAAAGGGAAAGTGTTGTATTGGAGGAGGCTGCTTGGTTTGCCACACAGTGTTCAGTACAGCCTTGATTTTGGTTAGCATTTTCATTAATGATGGTAATGCTACTATATCAAGTTTGGAGACATTGGCAAAACAGAGAAGGACCTGGCTATCATATTAAAAATAAAACAAAACCCAAACCAACAAACAAAACCACCCAAAAAACCCCACCAAGACCTAAAAAACCCTGGATGAGCTTTGAGTATTGAAGTAATGGCTATGGAATGAAATTCAATATTAAAAAATGCAAGGCCATGCCTGGGGGGACTAATAAAAATTTCTAGGAGAAAAAGCTGGGATCTTATAATCCAACAAGGGCTACGCAGGAGGAGGGCTCATGGTAAGTGGTCATGGAGTGGCAGCAAACTTCTCACTGAATCACAGAATGTTTGGGGCTGGAAGTGACCTGGAAAGATCATCTAGTCCAAACCCCCTGCCAGAGCAGGATCACCTATACCAGATCACACTGGAATGCATCCAGGCAGGTCTTGAATTAATTTCCTAGGTAATGATGCATCAGGAAGATGACTTTCTAGGGGGATGAGAAAGTATTAGACCTGACTGGTCTGGAGCTAACTTTTAATACTGATTAAGACATTCTAGGGAAGGTGGAGGAAAGCTGATTACCAAGGATCTTGAAACTGGAAGTAACTTCTTCAGGAGGAAGGACTGAGCAGCTGATTAAGTGGTACACAGAAAGAGCTGGCATGTGCAAAAGAAAGGGGCTGGAAAAAAAGTTTTTTGCGGCAAGAATCTGGACAGATATGAAAGGGGTGAAATTGCGTCGGTAAACGCCAGAGAAGACGATGTTGCAACCACTGACGTGCAGGGTGATGAGACATATGTTCCAGTTATGAAGCAATTGCAAGAATATATAAGCCCTGCAGTGGTTTCAAGCTGAATTCAGATTGGCATCTCCGAGCAGAATAATTAATGTGCTTGAAAATGAGGGATGAAGACAGTGTAAAAGTTTCAAATCCTAAGAAATTAAATTCACACCACTTGTGAGGAAGGAAAAAAAGAAAGATTTGGGGGAGATGAGAAACAGTAAGGGCTCAGATTTTGGAGGATTAAAAACTGGAGGGAGATATCCCAGTTAAGTGGGGAAGCTGATCTAAGCACTGCTTCTTCTGTATCAAAACTGCTCAGCTACATTCCCAGAACTCTCCACTTTATGTTAGACGGAATGCTGTGATGTAAGTGAGCTTTGCAGGTTCTCAGATGAGTTAATCATTGTTTTAATCTGTTTATCCTCTTTCCATAATAGGTTATTTTTCTTTCATTTAAACAATTTTAAAGTCTAGTTTGATTTTTTGGGTTGTTTTTTTTTTTTGAGTTTGAGTTGCCCTTACTTTTTCAACAGAAAATGAATCTTCTGTCCTTATGAGAAAAGTCACCTGGATGCTGTCATGCTATTGTCATTGTTTCCAATACAGAAGCTAGAGAAGTGCCTACTTCAGTTATGCTTGCTTTTAAGCACTATCATTACATGGAATTTTCAGTATTCCTAAAAGGGATTTCAGGAATGACACAGCAAAAAATGGATGGCTTGTTCATTTGATTAATGTTGTGGTCTAGAATTGCAAATCTCTCTACTCTTGCTTTCAGGGGAAATTATTTCAAGAACTTCCCTCCTGGGTGTTGCTTAACATCCAGCACCAACTCCACTATACACTTATACACATGATTTATCTAGTGGCCAGCATGTGTGGGAGGAAAGATCTAGGAGCCTGACAAAACTCTTCCCTCTCTCTAACTTTCAGGCCATCAGATGTAGACATCAAGACCATTACACTCCTAAGCCTGTTTGTAAATCCTCAGCTAAACAAACTATTAATGCTAAGTGAGTGCAAAATGAAAATGATTAGGCATATTCTTTTTTAAAAGAAAAATTATATGCACATCTTTTACTAGCTCTAAATGTTAAACCAGCCAATTACATCATACTAACACAGTAAAAATTACTCCAAGGTAACCTAGGAAACTGTTTTTACTAAATAACAACTGAGTCCTTTCATTTAATCTCAATTCACACAAAATGCAAGTGTAGCTTAACCTCTCTTCACAACAGTCTTATGCTGAAATTCCACACTGTCTCTTAAGACCGAGTGGGATGCTCTTGCTTTAGGTTTGTAGGGCAAAGCCCTCCAGGGACTGCAGCAAGGTTTTCCCAGCTGAGGGGCCCTTGTCTGTTGTATTTGGTGGTCTGCCACCAGCCCCAAATGTGGCAAGGGTCAGAGCACAAACTACAGTTGCTTTATTATCTTTAATATTATTTTTATTGGTCAGTTAATAAGTTTTCACTGATGCATTTTAATGTTGCTTTGGTTGTCCATGTTGGCTGTCCAGTACTTCCAGCCTAAAAAGAGCTAAGGATGAGCAGCCATCACAGTCACCATCTAACTGTTACCCAGAACAGTCCACATGACTCTTGTTTCGCTGTAATTTGGAGGCTAAATCATGAAATCTCTGTTCAGCTGCATCCGATTCCTTAGTTGGTTGGAATTTTCAGCGTATGTGAGGGAAACTACAGCCAATGTGGGGGAATCTGTGCTAGGAAATAGGGCAGGGAGGTTTCATACAGCATGCCAAAAAATGGGGTTTGCTGAAGAGGAAAGAACAAGGTAGTCTTGAAAAGGAAAGTGTCATATTGGAGGAGGCTGCGTGTTTGCTACGCAATGTTCACTACAGCCTTGATTTTGTTTAGCATTTTCATTAATGATGGTAATGCTTAGACAAAGATGCATTAAATACTTGCAACTACTCATAAAGAAATTTAGTCAAATGGGAGCCAATCATGTAAACAAAGCAAAACTAGAATTACTTCTAGGANAGGGGGTTGGAACTGGATGATCCTTGAGGTCCCTTCCAACCTTACCATTCTATGATTCTATGTGACTGGTGAGACTTCACCTGTCTTGCTGCTGTGCTCACAATATGCATATGTAGAAGAATGTACCTCACAAACATATCTAGATAAATGATATCATATAGAAACAAATATAGCTATATTATAAATGTGACTATATAAAAAGGTAAAGCTGACTTAAAGGAGTATTGCAGGGTGGATGCCATTAAAACTTATATTTACTGTTGCATCTTCATTTTCGTCCTATCTCCCTTTTTTAGATACTTTAAAAACCTTCCAAAACTTTCCCTTTTTAGGCTGAAATACAGCAGGCCTGGTCTTTGCCAAATAATGAATATTTTAAAAAATATTTCCTTAAGCCATTTGGTCTGTCTTTTATAAGGACAGTGAGAAGTGAAAAGAGTCATACAGTCAGAAACCCTGGGAACTGAGAGTTGACCTTTGCCAGGAAAACAGTCCACTAAAAAAAAAAAAAAATAAATAAACAAAAAAGTTTCTAAGTGCATTGATAAAAATTAAATTTCACTTGGTGAAGCCCTTGCAAGTTTTCCACAAGTTTTCTTGCTAAGCTTTACATCCTGCACCTACAAAAACCAAGTCTACTTTTCATTCCAGCTAATCTGGCTTCCATAAGAAATATTATAGGGACCATGACAAAGGTCCATAAAATGCAGGGTGCAAGTGAATTTAGAAAGAATCACAGGCTGGAACTCAGCAAAGCTTGTTCACAAGAACTGTTTTCACACAAGAGCTTTCTGTTTTGTCTTCTTCACACATATAGTTCATCTGATCTGTTGGCTCTCCTAGCCTACGATACTAATTTTATTCTTTCCATTCTCACTTACTCAGCCTACTTCAGGTTACATCTGTGACCTCCCCAGTCCTTCTGCTCCCTTCCACCCCATCTCTTCCCCTCCAGTAAAAATACCAGCCTCTGGAAGTCTTATTCTCTCCTAAGGAAAAACTCCCAACTCAGTTCACCAAACCACTGCTCTTTTTTTCAAATCCCACCCAACTCATGTCCTTCATTGTATTAGCTACCTGCACTGGCCTAATAAGCAGCAAAATCAGCACAAGGGAACATCTGAATTACCTTCTCTGCCTAAACGTATTTCCATTGAGCTAAGCTTTCTTTGCTGCATATAAATCTGCTCTTCTTTGATAGTTTTGCCTCCCACTCAGTAGTCTTGCAAACAAAATTATCTCCTTTGGAAGCAGCCAGGCCTGTTGGACCTTTGCAAACAGCTTTAAAAACCATAGGTTTGCTATATGCCAGGTAACATTGCAGGCAGGAGATAGAAAATGGACTGAAGGCCCAGACAGTATAAAATAATAATAAAGATCCTTTTTCTTTTTTTTTTCATCAGAATGCTCTTAATGACTGAGAGAATTCACATATTTTACAGCCTAAACTGTTGCTAAAAATGTTTTTCAAACATTTACCACAAGGTGCCAGCAGCTCTTTAATGCTGTTTTATTTTCAATTCCTGTTATACACACTCACAGCAGAGGTACAATGAAGCAAAGACTTAAGACAGGGAAGTCATAAGTGGCACCAGTGCCAGGATCAGAGACCATTCATATAGAACAAAATCCCAGGCAGATATGGAAACAAAAAAAGGTCAAAGTCAGGTTTACTGATTTGCACAGTTACAGAGTATGTCAGTTTGTGGGGGTTGGGGGTTCATTGCTTACTTATGAAACCAGATCAACTGTACAAGTGCAGCCTATAATGAGGGTACTCAGCTCCCAATATCTGTTTAGCCTGGATCCTATCCCCTACCACAAGAGAAGCAGCAAATACCTTATATAATATAGCAGCAAAAAGTATCTTCAGATTGTAACTCCTTTTAGCATTGGGAGACTTACACAATACTGCTGCAAGTTACCTACTGGAGTGGGGTGTCCTACCCACCATGAGAACATCAGGTGTGTTATGCAAAGCCAGCTGCAAACAAGACTCACTGCAGTCAAGTGGAATTGTGTTCCAGTTCATGCTAGCTGGACAGCATTGATCCTAGCAGTCACTACTGTAAGATTTAAAGAGCCACGTTGGTGAAGATTTACTAATACTGAAGTATCAAAGGCAGACTTTCAACAGCAAAGTCAGAATAATTCATTACTGAACCAGTAGAACTTAGAAGAGGCTGCCTTCTTCCAACCTTACCATTCTGTGACTCTATGATTCTCAGTCTGTTTTATTACATTTTCAATCATATAGCTATAACTTGAAAGGTTCTTATAAAAATAACCTGGCAGTACCCATACATCTTATATACACTTGAATAAATCTTAACATTTTATATATATATGCAACTGTTTCTACTCAGAAAGAGATAGAAAGCAGTTTACAAACAACATGCATAGAACTAACTCACACTTTTAATGCAATATGGTCTCCCTCCATACAGATACATGACTAAACATCCCCAATGAGTAATATGGCTAGCAGCCATAACAGCCTCAGGCTGTGATCTGGTCTGCTCTCATAAGCTAAACAGGGTTGGTCTTAGCCAAATACATTTGGGAGCCATCCAAGGAAATCCCAGGGTGCTTCAGGAAGCAGAGCTGGTGATTCAGTAGGTGGCATACTTCTCCTGGAGACGGTACTGAACCAACCACTCCAAGGAAAACCTTAGTAGGTGCAACAGGATTAACCAAATAGGATTTCAGACAGGCCCCCTCGTCTGAGACTGGCCATTTCTCACACTTGATGCTATGGATTCTGCAATTAAAACCAAACTGCTGCTGCTGAGAAGTCCTTGCTCTGCAGAGTTCCTTTAGTTTGGAGAAGTTGAAAGAATTTATTTCTGTCTTGTTCAACTGCAAACATTTTGTTCCAAATGGGAAGCAACTATAAGTGATGATGGATTTCTTGGTCCTCATCAATATCAAGACAATTTTTTACCTCTTACCTACATTTGCAAACAAAGGTGCATGAATCCTTTTGTTTGTATGGGTAGGTCCCACCTGAAATACCACATCCACTTTTTGGTACTGTTCCTAGTTAAAGGTGGGTCAGCCAGAAACAGTTCTTCAGACAACTAGAGAAACACTGTGATGTCTAGAAGAGGACTAAGGACAGACTGAGCTACAGAAGACACAAGGCTGGCCTACAGATGACACAAGGCTGGCCTACAGAAGACACAAGGCCGGCCTACAGAAGACACAAGGCCGGCCTACAGATGACACAAGGCTAGTCTACAGAAGGCAAGGTTGGTCTACAGATGACGCAAGGCTGGTCTACAGAAGACGCAAGGCTGGTCTACAGAAGACGCAAGGCTGGTCTACAGAAGACGCAAGGCTGGTCTACAGAAGACGCAAGGCTGGTCTACAGAAGACGCAAGGCTGGTCTACAGAAGACGCAAGGCTGGTCTACAGAAGACGCAAGGCTGGTCTACAGAAGACGCAAGGCTGGTCTACAGAAGACGCAAGGCTGGTCTACAGAAGACGCAAGGCTGGTCTACAGAAGACGCAAGGCTGGTCTACAGAAGACGCAAGGCTGGTCTACAGAAGACGCAAGGCTGGTCTACAGAAGACGCAAGGCTGGTCTACAGAAGACGCAAGGCTGGTCTACAGAAGACGCAAGGCTGGTCTACAGAAGACGCAAGGCTGGTCTACAGAAGACGCAAGGCTGGTCTACAGAAGACGCAAGGCTGGTCTACAGAAGACGCAAGGCTGGTCTACAGAAGACGCAAGGCTGGTCTACAGAAGACGCAAGGCTGGTCTACAGAAGACGCAAGGCTGGTCTACAGAAGACGCAAGGCTGGTCTACAGAAGACGCAAGGCTGGTCTACAGAAGACGCAAGGCTGGTCTACAGAAGACGCAAGGCTGGTCTACAGAAGACGCAAGGCTGGTCTACAGAAGACGCAAGGCTGGTCTACAGAAGACGCAAGGTCGGCCTACAGAAGACGAAAGGCCGGCCTACAGAAGACGCAAGGCCGGCCTACAGAAGACACAAGGCCGGCCTACAGAAGACACAAGGCCGGCCTACAGAAGACACAAGGCTGGCCTACAGATGACACAAGGTTGGCCTACAGAAGGCACAGAAAACAGAAAGAAATTGTATCTTTATCTAGATTGGGTAAATCGAAACTAGAAGTTGGGTTTTTTGGGGGTTTTTGTTGTTGTTGTTGTTGGTTTGGTTTGGTTTTTTTGCATCAAGGAGGGTTCAGGTGAGACTAAAAGAAAGATTTGCCTCAAAGTTAACAGAGTTAAGCCCACAGCAGAATGTGTGCTCTGCATTTCTGGAGGTTGTCAAAAACACATTAGAGAGGTTTCTGTCAGAAATGATGTGGATGTTACTTAATCCTACTTTGGGGAAAAAGGCTTGATGATGAGCACTAGAAATCCCCTCCAGCCATACAGCTTGATGATTCCATACTTTTTGTGAAATCAAAATATTTGTAGCTTTGGTATTACAGTGTTCTTACTGTTTGTATTAAGTTTAAAATAACAATAATCACCCCTCAAAAAAACCCAAACAAACAAAAAAACCCAAAACCCAAACCAAAAACAACAACAAAAACCACAACCCCAAACCACAACCCACATCACATTTGATAGCCTGAAAAACCTGTGCATGATTTCAGGAAATTGACAGCAAAAAACTACATATTCTTACAATTTTTATGCAAAATCAGTCTTGTGATCCTGCTCTCCTTTTACAGAGCCATATCCACAGCTTTCTGCTATTCTTTCATTGAAAAGTCACAGGGAAGAGCTGAGTTTCACATCTGAGTTTCACATCTGACTCAATAAGCAATGCCATGAATGATTAAGAATGCAGTAAAGCTTGGAGAAGTGTCAGGTCATTTTTTATTAAAAGAAGAAATAGGGGGAAACAGAGGAAAGGAGAAAAAGAAAGACATTGCTTGAAGCATAAGCACAACCTCGACAAACACACCAACTTTTCCTGGAGGCTTTCTCCTCAGTCTGGTACCTCTTTAGCTGCTGAGTTCAGAGCAGTTTGGGTCTCCCCAGTGGAGCATAAGTTATGGTGCTGGTATTAACTGGTGACCCTTTTAGTTGATGGGGCCTCTTGTAGCCTGCATTTAAAAAGCTAAGGATGAACATAGACCTGGAGAATATATTGCTGATATCCAGCTTAAACACCTTTGAAACTTCTCTTCCTTTCCCTGTTTTGGTTTGTTTTCTCTTTTGAACAAAGGCAAAGCAGTACAAAGCTGCTCAGTAACTTGGGTGATCTGGGGGGAAAAGTTTTTTGCCAAGTTGTTTTATAGGGAAGGCCATGTGGCTGGATAGATAGTTGTTCATGCTGGAGCAAGATGAAGAGGCAGCATACAAATATAAGAAAGGTTTAACACAGCCTGAGCAGTACTGGCATGTGGCCCTGAGAAAAAACATGCTTTTGGGTCAGGATGCTGAGTACAGGGGTCTGAGGCTGCAGAGGAGAAGCCATCCTCGGTCCTTTGATTGCTCCCCATGCTTATGAGAAAAGGACTTACCATCCTGCAGTAAATATATATACTTCGAAATATTCCTGATTCCTTCAACAATTCCTTTTCTAATTCAGAACTACAGTACAGCCTCTCAGGTTTTGTTTGGAAACCTGTGTCAAAGCAGAGAAAAAACACCCTGTATGTCAGCAATTTAAATTTCAAATAATCCTTAACGTGCATTTTTCCTACGGTTTAGGAAAAGAGCTTCAAAATGTAGATAGGATGACATGGATCTGATAATTGCTTTTGTTAGTTTGTAGGCATATAATCAGATTTGTTAGAAAAATAGCCTCACAGGAGAAGGCAGAGTTTATTCTTCAATGAATGGCTCTTAAGTGAGATTTACGGTACAGACAGATTACAAGCTTTACGTTCTCCACAGAAAGAAACAAAGAATGGAGCCCTTCTAAACCAAATATTCAAACAATTCGAGAGCCTGAAGAAAGAAAAATCTCTCCTCTTCTTGGCTAGACAGTTTTGATACCTTAATGACTGTAACATTTTAACAGCTGTGGGAAAACTGACATTAAAAAAATACCCAGCCCAGAAACACAGTCTGCCTACAACATCTTTGAGCTCTTATGTTTTATTAGCAATTTGGATTCATTACTGTTTTAAGGAGGAAGGGAGGGAGGTATATGGTCCTGAGAGCTGTTTCTCTAAATGTATTAACCAGAGATTTCCAGCCGTGATTTAATATAACACAACCCAATCCTGGCTAGCAGGTGAGATGTCACCATTTAGCCCTTCATTGAAATTCATGCTCTGACACATGAGGTCAAAGCAGGTATTTGAGTGATCTTCCTTATGAAAATGAGATAACCTCCTTTCATACCAAAGCCTGCTCTGATCTTGCTTCCCCCTCCCTGCTAGCCTAATGCTAGGCAGCAGCTCACAGTTACCACACTGTCACCTTCCTTTTGAATTATGATGCTCTGAAAGAGCGCTGTAGTATTTAATAGCCTGAGATCACAGACTCTCCTGACACAATACTTAACCAGGTTCTGCCTTTCTTTCAGTGTGCTCATTATTTGCACATGGTCTATGACATCCAGGAAGAATATGTTATCACACAAGTTCTCTCTCCTCTCTCTGCCTGCTCTTCCATTGTATTTATCTCCTTTACCTGACAGGTTCTCAACTGTGCTGTCAATTTTGTCCAAAAAAGAGCATTAGTGCTGTTTCGGGAGACCTTGTTCGCTAATCTTTTAGGAATCCTGAGGTGTCCTTTAGGATTTAAAACAAACACTGAAGCCTGAAAGTGACTTATGTTCTGGAGCTCAAGAGCCACCTCCTGATTATCCCATTAGAAATCCCTGGAAGTCTGTGTTCAGACTTCATCAGTCTCAACTAGTCAGACCTCAGGGTGGAGAAATGGACATGATGAGTGTTCAGAAGTATTGCACAGGAAGACATTGAGAGAATGTCTTGTGCTAAGAGAGTTTCAGGGGAGCAGTACTGCTTAATTACAGCTGTACTCACGTGGTGGACATAAAGATGGTAGTCAACAAGCTGAGACACTAAATGCACTTCTTTTGGCCTTACGGACTCTGAGATTCCAATTTTCTAACACTTAAAAGAGTTTGTTGTTTTATTTCTAATACCTGCCTTCCTCTCCCATCTCCCTCCCTTGTCAGGATAAAAGTGAACAACAAAATGAGATTTTATCTGAAAATTTTCTAACATATGCTGGATGCTTAAATAAAGAGATTAAATGGTAATCTCTTTATACCTGGGGAAAGTTCTGCAACTAGAGACAATAAAAAAGCTCTTCCTACATTCATCCACACAATCTTCTTTTTGTGTGCATGCGCATATGCCCTCAACTGAACACATTTTTGTAAACCAGAAATGTTTGCTCCTCTGGTTTCAACAACTATCCCCAAATTAAGCAAAGGATATAAGATCTGACATATGGACTGTTATTTTAATTCTTCCACCTCAGCTTCGAATCAGCAGGAAAGACTGCTTCACAGCAACCTTCCCTGTGAACCTGACTAGCATCTGCTTCAGTTCCCTACAGACCAAGGCTGCAGATTATTTCAACAGGGCACCAAATTTGCAGCCCCTTGCAGAAGACTCCTAGCTGTGTGCTGGTTTGAGCTGATTG
>VWYK01066104.1:12849-26113 GCA_013399775.1 Semnornis frantzii | reverse complement strand
ATCTATAAATCTGTGAACCTATGGATCTATGAACCTATGGATCTATGAATCCATTGGTCTATGGATCTATGAATATATGAATCTGTTGATCTGTGAATGTATGGATCTATAAATCTATGATTCTATGAACCTATGGCTCTATGAATGAATAAATCTATGAATCCATTGGTCTGTGAATCTATGGATCTATGGATCTATGAAACCATGAATCTATTAATCTGTGGATCTATGAATACATGAATCTGTGGATCTTTGAATCTATGGATCTATGAATCTGTGGGTCTATGAATCTGTGGATCTATGGATCTATAAATCTATGGATCTATGAATCTGTGGGTCTATGGATCTATGAATCCATGGATCTATGAATCTATAAATCTATGGATCTATGAATGTACAGATCTATGAATCTATAAATCTATGGATCTGTAAATCGATGAATCTATGGATCTATGAAGCTGTGAATCTATCAATCTGTGGATCTATGAATCTGTGGGTCTATAAATCTATGAAGCTATGGATCTATGAATGCATAACTCTACGAGTCTATGGATCTATGAATCTACAAATCTATGCATCTATAAATCCATGAATCTATGGATCTATGAATCCATGAATTTCTGGCAGGGACATCACGTCTCCAAACAGCACAGAATCAGGTCTTGGCTCTCTCCATTCCTGCAACTGAAAAAGGTCACATAGTCAAAATTACATTAAACCAAAACCAAAGTTCTCTTCAAATATCTCAGGGGTGGGATGGAAATTTATAAAGAAAAAAAAAGAGAAGAGATTTTTCAATCCCAATTTCACTTTAGAATGAAACTACTTCTTAATGGGAAAACAATAAGCAATTTAAGAACAAGTTTTAATTTCAGCTGAAATACTTCACCTGCCTTAGGTGAAAATATTTTGATTCTTTGTTTTTGTTAAACTTCCACATTCCAGGCAGAGAGAAATGATTTCAGGTGAGCCTGAAACACTCTCAGCTCTGTGCATTTGGATGATTTGACTGTCAAGCTGGAAAGCTCTGAGATCTGCACAGTTCTAACCAAGAGAGATCCAGCAGCAGAAATCTCTGTTCCCACCTGAGGCACACATTCAGCTGGCGAAAGGCAGAGCTCTGCTGGACACATCCTGCTGGTTTAGTGACAGTGGGAATGAGTTTTGACTTTGCTTCTCACCTTGAATTCTAAAGCAAGAAGTAGTTGTGGAAGGTTTCAGCTTAATGCTGTGTGTCTGGCGCATAGGAGAGGATCATAGGACCACAGTCCAAGAGGAAAAGAGATGGTTGGAAGCTCCTGGAGGATCACTTGTTGCTTTGTAAAATACCTAAGGAATGAAGCCATGCATCCTGAGCAATGCTTGGCAGAGGAACCTCCACACAATATCATTTATCTTTAGCCAGCTGCCTCCTGAAAAACCTTCTCTGCAGGGCTGGGAACTCTGACACTTCCTTCTGTCCTTGTGCCTTGTGAGGCAGCTGTGTCCTACCTTGATCAGGGCTAGAGGGCATGGTCAGCTCTGCTCTGCTGGTGGCATTCACCTCCTCCTCCTCCTCCTCCTTCAGAGGGATTGGCACTGGAGACTCCAGTACGTAATCTGGGCAAAATGTGTCCTAACCTACACTGCAAACAGAAAGCTTCAGGGCTGTGATCAGATTGGAGATGTAGGCTGGGGACATGATGTGGTCTAGCATGGATCTGAGCTTAGAGTAGCTCAGTTCTCATGGAGTGAGCTGCCTCTGTCATTTCAGCCAGGAAAGCTGTGATGGAAAACAAACATTTTGTATCCAGTGCTAGCAGGCATGGAGGATCACCAGGGCTTCTAGCACCATCCTGTGCCTACCCTTCTGGCACATCACAAGAGGCCAAAAAAATTCACTGCTGGACTTCAGTGTCCCATCAGCAAAACAGGCACAGGGCTGGAAGCTGTGCTGGTGGCACAGCTGAGGCTCTCTCACTGCTGGGTGCCTTTCAGCATCGTGGTGTCAGAAAGAGCAGTGTGTGCACAGGTTCTGTGTGCTCAGACACTACACCTGCTGTGGGGCAAATGTCCCAGGGAGGCAGGATGTAGCACGGAGCAGGTGAGCACAGGTTCTGCTTTGCCTGTTGGGCTCCTGTCCGCTTTGGTTCTGGAAGAGGATCCCAAGGCTTGCAGTGGAAGCCACCAGAGAAATCTGTATGCTTCTTGTCATAGACTGAAACAACTGTTCACAGGCTCACAGGATGTCATGGGTCGGAAGGGACCCAAAGAGATCATCCAGTCCAGTCCCCCTGCCAGAGCAGGACCAGGCAGCAGATCTACAACCACATCTCTTTTTTGGGCTGCCGGCGCTAGCACAACCCCCTTGCTCCTCGACCTCATCTTGCTCTGAGCCACCTCCTCCCCCCTCTCCCCCTTCTCCTCCTGTTTTCTCCACCCCAAAGCTTATTTCCAGGCCCTGGGAGGTTTTAATATTCAAGCCCTACCTTCCACATGAGCTGTGCTGAAGAGTTGATGTGTCGGAGTTTATTGATATCACATCGAGCTGCACTGGGCTGTCAGCTGCACATTCAGCCCTCCGCGACCCCCTAAGGTGCTGGCTCTGGCAGCTCTAAAGGAATCTGCACACACAAAAAAAAAAAAACAACCCAAAAAAAAAAACAACCCCCAAAAAAGAAGTCTTTTTTTATTTTGTTTTGTCCAAGGTGAGACAATGCCAACAGGGCCCTGCAGCAGATGACAGGGCTGATAAAGGACCGAGTGGTGCAGGGATATCTTTCTTTCTTTTCACTCCTTCATTCAATCCTTCTTTCTGTCACTTGCATTCTCTCCTCCCTGCATTTTCCTTTCTTCTCTTTCTTCTCCTGGCTAGGCTGGCTCAGAGCAGCAGGGACAAGCAGAAGGGTTCAATCACAGGCAAGTGTCACAGCCCAGCTTCTCAAACACGTTTTCAGGCGGCAGCCGGAGCTTGCTCTTAGCCAACTTGATGAAGGGGAAGGCTCTGCTTGTGGGTTCTTTTTGACCCCCCAGCTCCTTACAGTCATCTTTTTGACTCCCCAGCTCCTTACAGTCATCTTTTTTAGCCCTCAACTCCTTATGGTCATCTTTTTGACCTCCCCAGCTCTTTATGAACTAAATGATCTTTGAAGTCCTTTCCAACCCATTCTGTTGTATCTGTGTCTGTTTTGTGTATAAGGTAAGGACACAGGAAAGAGATGGAAGCAGAAGGACTAAGAAACAGATGTTGTTTGAGGACACCTGCCTGAATGACTTCTGCTGGATCCCTCTGTTCAGCCTGGACAAAGTAAAGGAAGGGAAGTGGCTGCTTGTGCCCATGCTTGCACACCTCTTGGCTGCAGGCAGTGGCTCTGACATGCAGACAAATGGAGCAGGGCTTGCAGACAGCAGGAGGAATGTGTTCCTCATGTGTGGTTCAGTGGTCTCTGGTGCCTCATTCTCTCAGGGTGGTTTTTCAGGATTGGGAAAGGTTTATGAGGTTAAATTTGTTTATCTTTCCTGAAAGAGTCTTGTGCTGAAAAGTCTTTAACTTGAGGAATCCAGGCAGAGAGGTTCAGGACTGGAAGAGCAGAGGAACTACAAGTCAAGATTAAGAGCTGTTGGCAGAGTTATATAAGGATTGAGGGTGAAAATAAAAGAGGGTGTTGCAAATTGGGATGGAGGAGCAGTGACAGAGCTGTGTGTGGACCCTGGGCTGAGAACAGCAAGGCAGCCAGCAGCCAAGATTGAGATATGCTGGCAGAGGGCAAGGGGCCCAGAACTGGAGCAGAGTGGGAGGCAGTACCTCAAGTACATGAGCAGAGCCCTGCTGGGACAAAGCCGCAAGGAGCAGAGGTTGTCACAGGGGAGAAACTGAGAGACCTGTGTGCCTCACTGGGATGCTTAGAGATGTGTGATGGCAAGGCTGGGTAGAGCTGAGGGGCATCTCACACTGAGGGGAATGCAGCCCAGGATGTTTGCTTGGCTATCAGCAGCACCTGAGGGGCAGCTCCAGGGCTTCTGCTCAGGCAGCTTTGGAAAAATTATGAGCAAAGGGTATAGGTTAAGGATGAAGGATTGAATATTTGAACACTGCCTTCAGTTCCAGTGGCTCCAGCACAAGAAGGACACAGAGCTGATGGAGAGAGTCCAAAGGAGGCCACAAAGATCATCCAAGGGCTGGAGCAGCTCTGCTGTGAGGACAGGATGAGGGAGCCGGGGGTGTGCAGCCTGGAGACAGAAGGTTCCAGGGAGATTTTAGAGCTGCCTGCCAGTGCCTGAAGCAGCTACAGGAAAGTTGGGGAGGGACTTTTGACAAGGGCTGGGAGGGACAATGATGATTATTCAGCCTGGAGAAGAGAATACTCCAGGGGGATCTTAGAGCTGCCTTTCAAAACCTGAAGGGATCCTACAGGAAGGCTGCAGAGGAACTCTTCCTGAGGGTGTCTGGAGGCAGGACAAAGAGGGGAGGTTTAAATTTGAGGGAGAGTAGGTTTAGGCTGGATCTTAGGAAGAAGTTCTGTAGTAGGAGGGTGGAACAGGTTGCCCAGGGAGATTGTGGATGCCCCTTCCCTGGAGGTATTCCAGGCCTTGAGCAACCTGGGTTAGTTGAGAGGTGTCCCTGCCCATGGCAGCGAGGTTGAAGCAGATGATCTCTAAAGTCCCTTCCAACCTAAGCCATTCTAGGGCTGGGTCTGGGATAGAAGCAGAGCTGTTTCTCAAGATGAGGACTGAGATATGAGGCCAAAACTAGCCAGAGATGGCTGTGGTCTGGCTGAAGCCAGATCCCAGTCTCTCTCCTGTGGATCCAGATGTTGCTCTCACAAAGGGGTTTGAACAGTGCTGTGTCTTTCCTGTTACAGCATTTGGACCTCCAGACACCCTCAGAGGGTAGCCATGGCCACCCTGGGGAGTGGTGAGATGATGCTCAGAATGAGGAGGCAAACTGCTGTGACAGGCTCCTGGAGGTTCACTCCCTCACTGTAGTGGCTGTGATGTTATGGATGCTTGTGCTGGGGCAAACCCAGGTATGAAAGGAGGACAGAAAGTGGGACTGTAGCAAGCTGGGCATCACTGGGATGTCCTTGCCTCTCCTTGGCCCCTGGTCAAGATGCAGCATGAACTTAGTGGGCAAGGGTCAGGGATTCAAACTGAACCCTGAGCAGGGAGGCTGTTGGAGACCTGGGAACATGCCACACCAAGGGCTGAGCACCTCTGCCAGCAACAGTGCTGAAACAAAGCACAGAGTACCAAATCAACAGGTACCTTAAACTGCACCCTTTGGCCAGTCCCCTACTGCTCCTTCAACCTCAAGTTCCATACACAGCAGCCCTTGCTTGGAGAAAGGACTTGGATTCCTCCACTGCAGGCCAGGTGATCTTTAACTTCTAAAGGAAGGTGTTTATCTCCCATCCTTAATGCCAGCAGGCTCCCAGCATTCTGGGTACCTTTGCCCAGCTCTTCTGTACAGCTCAGACTCTTGAGTGGGACATCTTCATGTTGCTGCATCAACTTCTGATAGAATCACAGAGTTGTTTGGGTTGGGAAAGCTCTCTAAGATCATAGAATCATAGAATGGTTTAGATTGGAAGGGACCTTGAAGATCATCCAGTTCCAACCCCCCTGCCATAGGCAGGGACACCTCCCACTAGCACAGGGCACTCAAGGCCTCATCCAACCTGGCTTGAACACTTCCAGTGAGGTCGTGGAGCACAGAATCACTCAACCTGATCAAAGATCAAAGATCACATTGGGTTATTCTGTGCTCCACAACCTCCCTGGGCAACCTGTGCCAGTGTCTCACCACCCTCACTCCAAACAACTTCCTCCTAACATCCACTTGCAATCTCCCCTCTGCCACTTCAAACCCATTCCCCTTGTCCTGCCATTCCCACACCTTGTCAATAGTCCCTCCCCAGCCTTCCTGCAGCCCCCTTCAGATCCTGGAAGGCTTCTATAAGGTCTCCTGGAAACCTCCTCTTCTCCAGGCTGCAGAGCCCCAAATCACTGAGTCCAACCATCAACCCAACCCTACCATGGCCATCAAGCCACCTCCCCAGGTGCCATGCCCACACCTGCAAGGTTCCTGTGTCCAGCAGAAATTGCTTTGGGAGGACTGGAGAGACCAAGCTGGAAAGAGAAGAGATAGCAAACGAAGGGAAAACATGAGCAATCCTTTTCATCTCCCTGCCTCTTTATTGCCTCACCCTGTAACCCAGCTGGTGTCCCTTTGCTGCCCAGTTTGGGGAGCACTTTTGATGCCTCTCTACGTGTGCCTGGAGCAGAGGAGGCAGCAAGCCCCCACGGTCCCTCTCCGCCCGATCCTGCGCCTGCCGCGAGCACGCAGCCTATGAATATTGAAGTGCAAAAAGAAGCCTTTTATGGACTTCACAGATGTGCTGGGGACTCAGGGCAGGCCTCATTACCTCGGGGTTCTTTAAAAGGCCAAACAAAAGCCAGAAGAAAGAGTGTTAGGGGTGGAGGTGGGGGGGTTGGGGGGTAGGGAGGCGAGAACTAGGAACAAGTTGAAAGAGAAGAAAAGGCTGGAGTTGATGGATATTCCATCTGTTTGTGTTCAGGCCAGTGCTGGGAATGAACAAAGGCTGCTGGGGACATAGGGCTCTCTTTTGCCCTCCTCCCTCCCTATCTTCCTCCAAATGTTCACTGCTCAGGAGGAGCAGAATGGGTTGTGGGGTTTGTGTGACCGTGTGCCTCTCCCATCGGGGTGCTGCAGCTGGTACCCAGGCTGCCAGCCCCTGCTTTGCTGGGGCCCTGATGGCTCTTGCTACTTTGACATGCAGAGTGGATGGAGCCTGCAGGGCCATAGCCTTCCACTATAGCTTCTTGGCTTTTACCACTCCCTGCGCTGGTGAGCTTCAACAAAGGAGTTTGCTTGGGATGTATCAGACAATCCTAAAATGGATTGGGTTGGAAGGGACCTCAAGGATCATCCAGTTCCAACCCCCTGCCATAGGCAGGGACACCTCCCACTAGCACAGGTCACTCAAGGCCTTCTCCAACCTGGTTTGAACACCTCCAGGGAGGTTGTGGAGCACAGAATCACTCAACCTGATCAAAGATCAAAGATCATATTGGGTGATTCTGTGCTCCACCACCTCCCTGGGCAACCTGTGCCAGTGTCTCACCACCCTCACTGCAAACAACTTCCTCCTAACATCCACTTGCAATCTCCCCTCTGACACTTCAAACCCATTCCCCTTGTCCTGCCATTTCCAGACCTTGTCAATAGTCCCTCCCCAGCCTTCCTGCAGCCCCCTTCAGATCCTGCAAGGCCACTCCAAGCTCTCCTGGAAGCCTTCTCCTCTGCAGGCTGCAGAGCCCCAACTCTCTCAGCCTGTCCTCACAGCAGAGCTGCTGCAACCCTCTCAGCATCTTTTTGGGCTCCTCTGCACTGGCTCCAACACTTTCATGTCCTTCCTGTGCTGGGGGCTCCAGAACTGCACCCAGGACTCCAGCTGGGGTCTCAGGAGGGAATTCTTGAGGGAATTTTCCAGCTGTGTAAAGGTCTCCTCCATCCAAATCCATTCTATGATTCTGATCTCATTCACTCACTAACGATCTTGAGGGAATTTTCCAGCTGTCAGCCCCCCTCTTTTTTTGACTCCCCCCTTTTCTACATTCCCCCTAGACAGACAGACAGACACACACTGCCTCTGCCTCATTGCCCAAGAGCTTTGCCTCCCCTTTGAGTACCATTTCCAGGTTGTAAAGCCAATCATGGCCATTACCACAGCTTGTGGTTTGCTTACAGCTGGTTCAGTGCCTGAATATCCAAAACAAAAAAAAACCCCAAAACCTCAAGAAAATATCCAAACCTTTATCTCCCAAGGCCCCCCTCACTAATGCTTGGCTGAACACTGCAGTCCCCAGCTGAGCTGTAAATGACTTTTTCATTTTCCTAGGCCTGCTCCCTGGTCTGTTTGGTATTCAAGGGCACCCCACCAACAGGCACTATCATTCTGCTTGGGCTGAATTACTTGATTAAAACGCATAGCAACTATTATGGGCTTGGCTTTCTGCTGCTACTCCATACCACAGCCTTCTAAACTGTGTTAAAGTGCAATCCAGCTGCAGAGGCACGAGCAGAATGCTGGGGAATGGGTTAGGGATTACAGGTTGGAAAGGGGAGGGAGGGGAAAACCCAAGCTTTATTGTATGTGCTGTGTCCATTTGATGTTGGCAGGGGTCTTGTGATGACAGGATGAGGAGTGGTGGGTTTGAAGTGGCAGAGGGGAGATTGAAAGTGGATGTTGGGAGAAAGTTGTTTGCAGTGAGGGTGGTGAGACACTGGCACAGGTTGCCCAGGGAGGTTGTGGAGCACAGACTCCAAGATCACATTGAGTGATTCTGCGCTCCACACCCTCCCTGGAGGTGTTCAGGATCAGGTTGGATGAGACCTTGAGCAACCTGTGCCAGTGGGAGGTGTCCCTGCGTATGGCAGGGGGTTGGAACTGGATGACCTTTGAGGTCCCTTCCAACCATAGAATTCTGTGATTCCATGATTCAATTCCCTGCCTGTGATGCTCTTTGTCTATCACTCTTCTCCCTGGCTTCTCAACAGACTTGTTTGCATTTTGATATGGTTTGCTTGCTTTCTGCCAGAGGGAAAGGCAGCTGCTAAGAAGGCAGAGCTGCAGCTCTTACTTTTGAAGCTGCTGGCTGCAAGGTCCAGCACGAAGAACATCCTTAGTGAACACACAGCCACATCTTGGTGGTGCTCCTCATCCATCCCACAGCCTTTTAGGGGAGTAGAAAGTGTGAGGTGTGCACTTCTATCCTCTCTGATCCAACAGAATCACAGGATCATTTTGGAGGGAAAAGATCTTTGAGATCAGCAAATTCAACCATTCCCCAACTCTACCAAGGCTGGGGGTAAACCATGGCCCTCAGCACCACACCTCTGTGGCTTTGAAACCCCTCCAGGGATGAGGATTCAACCACCTCCCTGACCAGCCTGGTCCTGTTTGAGATCCCTTTCAGGGAACAAGTTTCTTCTCACATCCAACCTAAACCTCCCCTGGTGCAACCTGGGGCCATTTCCTCTTGTCCTATCACTTGTTCCTTGGGAGAATTCCCACCTGGCTCCAGCCTCCTCTCAGGGAGCTGTAGAGAGCCAGAAGCTTGCCCCTCAGCCTCCTTTTCTCCAGCCTCAACACCCCTAGCTCCCTCAGCTGCTCCTCCCCAGCCCTGCTCTCCAGACCCTTCCCCAGCTTTCTTGCCCTTCTCTGGACCCACTCCAGCCCCTCAATGTCTCTCTTGTAGTGCTGGCCCCAAAACTGAACCCAGTACTCCATGTGTGACCTTGACAGATGCACTGCAGCCGAGATCCATGGCAAAGATCTCAGCTGTATTACATCTTTTTATTTCAAGCCCTCAAGCCAAGGCCCCCACACTCAGGAGATGTGAGATGAGTAGCTCCATGGCAGCCTGGAAGGCAATATCAGGCAGCAAAAGCACCACATGGTAGGTGAAGTTTGACCTTTTGAAGGTCATCCAGAAACTCTTCAGTTGTCATCTTAGAATCATAGAAAGTCAGGGGCTGGAAGGGACCTCCAAAGCTCACCCAGTCCAGCATCACCCAGAGCAGGTCACACAGGAACACATCCAGGTGGGTTTGAATATCTGCAGAGGGAGACTGCACAGCCGCCCTGGGCAGCCTGTGCCAGTGTCCTGTCACCCTCACAGGGAAAAATTCCTCCTTATGTTGAAATGAAACTTCCTCTGCCTCAGCTTGCACCCAGTGCCCTTTGTGCTGGCACTGGGCATCACCCAGCAGAGCCTGGCTCCAGCCTCCTGCCACTCACCTTTTATATCTTTATAAACATTATTGAGGTCATCTCTCAGTCTCCTCCTCTCCCAGCAGCACAGACCCATCTCCCTCAGGCTCTCCCTGTAGCAGAGGTGTTCAGCATCCTTGTGGCTCTGTGCTGGACTCTCTCCAGCACTTCTGTGTCCCTGAACTGAACACAGTCCTCCAGATGTGAGCTCACCGGGGCAGAGCCTGGCTCCAGCCTCCTGGCACTCACCTTTTACATATTTATAACCACTGATAAGGTCCTGCAGCATCAAACTGCCTAAAGTTCTTTTAGACAACTGAAGTTCAGGCAGACAAAGGACTGGAGCCATCTGCACAGCTACCTTTATGCAGGGCTGGTTGGGGCCACCAAGCACAACAGCTTTGGTGGACAGAGAGTGTGGTGAAGAAGGAGGGGGTTAGAGTGGGGATGCTCAGAACTTGCTGGTCCTTTCAAAGTGAGATGTTTTTACTCCTGTCATGCCATGAAACCCAAATTCCTCCATGGCTGCATTAACTTCACAGCCAGAGAGCTCCTGGTTTGGTGTGGTGGAGCAGCTCTGTGGCCCCAGCAGTCGCTGGCTGGGTTTCCTAAAGGCAGTCACAGCACAAAAGCTGCAGTCAAAGCAAAACCATTCACAGAACCATTTCCCTTCTTCCCCCCTCCTCATCTCCTCCAACACATATTTAATTTTTAGGATGGTGCAGCTGGAAGCAAGAAAAAGAGAGAGAGAGAGAGAGAGAGAGGAAATGAGATGAGAAATACTGAAGGAGAGAATGTGCAGCTCCCCTTTAGCCTCCGACAAAATCCATCCCCACTTTAATGAATGCGTTTTCATGTCTGGCCCTGCCTGCCAATCCTTCCAGACGGCACCAAGGTGCTTCAAGACAAGGCAGCAGGTCCTTGTAGAGCATCAAGGGCTCAGTCTGAGCCTGGAGGGTCTTGTTGTGACCGATTCCACATAATCCTGTTGATTAATTTAACTCCAGGGCTAAGAGGTGCCCAGAAGCAGTGAATGGAAGTGGAGAGGAGAAAGGCAGAAGGGGAAGAAGGGAAATGGAGGAGGGAAGGGAATGGGGAGAGGGAGGACACAGCCAGTCCATAATTAGGGCTGGGGTTGTGTGTGTTTTTCTTGTTCATTTCCATAAGATCCAGTCCCATTCCTTTCAAACCCCTCCAGAGAGCTCTGCCCAGCTCCTGCTAATTGTGCCCCAGCCTGAACCAGCAGGAATGGGAGTTCGTGGGCTCTGATTTCCACATTTCCCCATGCCAGGATGGTCCCTGGGTAAGCCTGGGCTTATATTTGTCCCCTTCTCTGTGCCGCCCTGGCTCTGGCTGCACTCATTTCTATGGGGAAAAGAAACCAGTTTGGTTTATTCAGTGTGCCCAGCTGCTGAGCCACAAAAAACCTTCCCCAGGTCCCTTCACACTGTCATACACAGAAGCTCCAAGAAGATGTTTGTGGATTTGATATCCCACTGAGAAAGGAGGGAAGAGCTTAGGAGTTTCCCTCACTTCATCCTCACAGCAAAACCTCTGTCTCTTTAGTTCTAAGAGCATTGCAAAGTCAAGAGCCTGGAGCAGTTTGGGTTTTTTTTTTTCTCTTTCTGGGCCACAGAGAATCATAGAATCATAGAATTGCTGAGGTTGGAAGAGACCTTTGAGACCATCAGGACTAACCACTTACCCTGAGCTCACAATCCCACCACAGCTGCTAAGCCACTGCCACTGACCCATGCCTCTCAGCACCCCATCCATGTGTCTTTTAAACAGCTCCAGGGATGGGGACTCCATCCCTGGGCAGCCTGTTCCAATCCCTGACCACTCTTGCAGCAAAGAGCTTGTTTCTAATATCCAACCTAAAGCTCCCCTGGCACAATTTGAGGTCATCTCCTCTTGTTCTATCACCTGATACTAGGGAGTAGAGACCAACTCCCACCTGGCTCTGACCTCCTTTCAGGGGCTTGTAAAGAGGCAGGAGGTCTCCCCTCAGCCTCCTGCAGGCTGACCAACCCCAGGTCTTTCAGCTGCTCCTCACCAGACCTGCCCTCCAGACTCTTCCCCAGCTTTTCTGCTCTCCTCTGGACACACTCCAGCAGCTCTAACTTGTCCTGCTGTGATGTTTATTTTCCCCTCCATTCCCTCTCTCCATTCTGTTCTTTTCTGTCAGTCTTTCAGCAGCAGGAGATCCCAGGGGAGCTCCCTATGGGACAGCTTTACTGTTTCCCATCCTTCATCACCCCTAGAGGCTGGCAAGCCACACAAGAAGCTGCTGCTTGGTATTTCTCCACCTTCCTATGTTCATGGCTGTTTTTCAAATGCTACCAGGGCATAGCAGTTATTCCTGCAGTTACTCCTCTGCTGCTGGAAGCTGTGAGCTGGGGTTCTCCCTCTGCTCATGCTGCTGGATCCATTTTTCATACTGAGATGTGGGGGAAAAAAAAACCAAACCAAAACCCAAAACCAAAGTTGAAGTGTGCAAGTCTGGAATGAATCCCTCCAGGCTTACCCAGCAAGGAAGTCTCCTTGAGTTACTCCTGCAGCTGGCTGAAACTTCTCATTGCACAGAGAATGTGGCAGTGTTTTGGTTTTTTTTTTCTTTTCCCCAGCAGATTTCAGCTGGTTAGGGATGGAAAAAAGATCTGTTTGATCTCTGAGGATCATCCCAGGCAGGTGAAGGATCCTGTCCCCTTGATAATGGGGGATGTATTAGATAATAGGGCTGGTGCTGCAGCCTGCCTCACAGCTGAAAGGACATTGTGCAGGGGATCTGTGGCTGACAGCAGCAGCTGCAGTGTGCAAAGACCAGCTGCTTCCAGGCATACCCTGGGATTTTTCCTGCTCTCTTGGTTTCATCTTTGTAGTCGAGTTGGTGGAGCCTCAGACTTGGCACAAGGAGCTGAGGCTTCTTTTCCCAGCTTTGCTCCTGACTCACAGAGGGACCGTAGGTGGGTGACATCCTCTATCCCTTGCCACGGTTGTGAACTGGAGCTAATGCCCCTTAGGAGCTGTTTGGAGATGTGAAACTGAGCTAATGGCAGCCAGGAGCTGTAAAATGGAGGCAATGGCAGTCAGGAGCTGTTTGGAGGTGTAAAATGGAGACAGTGCCAGCTGGGATCTCTTTGGAGGTGTGAAATGGAGACAGTGCCAGCTGGGATCTCTTTGGAGGTGTAAAATGGAGACAGTGCCAGCTGGGATCTTTTTGGAGGTGTAAAATGGAGACAGTGCCAGCTGGGATCTGTTCGGAGGTGTAAAATGGAGACAGTGCCAGCTGGGATCTCTTTGGAGGTGTGAAATGGAGACAGTGCCAGCTGGGATCTCTTTGGAGGTGTAAAATGGAGACAGTGCCAGCTGGGATCTGTTCGGAGGTGTAAAATGGAGACAGTGCCAGCTGGGATCTGTTCGGAGGTGTAAAATGGAGACAGTGCCAGCTGGGATCTTTTTGGAGGTGTAAAATGGAGACAGTGCCA
>VWYK01066093.1:1097-17128 GCA_013399775.1 Semnornis frantzii | reverse complement strand
AGAAGAGGGTCACAAAGACAACTTAGGGGCAGGGGTTGCTGGAACACCTCTCCTATGAGGGTAGGCTGAGGGAGCTGGGGTTGTTCAGCCTGGAGAAGTGAAGGCTCTGGGCAGCCTGCCAGTACCTGAAGGAGGCTACAAGAAGGCTGCAGAGGGACTGTTTACAAAGGCCTGCAGTGACAGGACAAGGAGTAAGGTTTTGAAATTGGAGAAGAGCAGAATTAGGTTGAATGTTAGGAACAAGTTCTTTAGTATGAGGGTGGTGGAACACTGGAACAGGTTGCCTGGGGAACTGAGCTGAGGTTCCATCCCTGGAGGTAGTCAAGGCCAAGACTCAACAAGGCTCTGAGCAATCTGATCTAGCAGAGGATGTCCCTGTGGACTGCAAGGGACTGGACTGGATAACCTTTGGAGGTCCCTTCCAACCCAAACCATTCTATGATTCTCTTAACCATGAAATGTTGATGTATTATTGTCAGAATCCCCATAAGTTTAAGGATGTTGATGCAAATTTAAACTGAATCTGTCTCCAGATAATTGTTGCTAATTTTTACCTTCTCTAATGTCCAAAAGTACACTTTTGCCTTCCTTACTGTCTCATCTAATTCTGTGAAATTATTTTAATGTACAGCTGGAATTGGATCTAAACTGACATATTTCTTCTAGATTTCATCAGGAAAAACTCAATTAAAATAGATTTTGGTTTTCTTTTTTTTCCCAAATAACTCTGGCAATCGTGGTACAGAATGTTACTTCTGATCAAAAATCCAGTCCTGAACGGAAGTCTCCAAGCTATGATTGGCATTTGGATGCTGTTTTCCTCTCTCTGTGTGCTATTGGTTCCTACACTGTAGGCTGAGGGGTGGTTTGAGGAGTTTTGTTTTAGATGCAGTGGTATTTTAAGAGTGGCAAAAGGAGGTGTTCAAGGCCAGGTTGGACGAGGCCCTGAGTGGCCTGTACTAGTGGGAGGTGTCCCTGCCTATGGCAGGGGGTTGGAACTGGATGATCCTTGAGGTCCCTTCCATCCTTACCATTCTATGATTCTATGATATCCTGGTGTTGGTGGCCTCTCTTATCAATTTTCTCAGCAACAGGGTTGTGATTAAAACCTCATCAAAATTACAGCTGCAGAAATGTTGGTATTGACTGTGCAACTACTGAGAATTTTTGGGTTTGTTTGCATTTACTGAAAGATTTTCTCCCTACAAAATTTCGAACAGAAACTTCATAGAGGGGAGAGCAAAAAGTTAAGCACTACAGAATAATCCACTTTTTACACTGAGTTTTCAGAACAAGACATTTTGGCTTTACTCTAACTGCTATTCACTTGAAATGAGTCATTTTTCCCCCCCTGTTTGTGTCATGAAATGAGTACACTGAAAAGATGAGTTTCAGTTGTCTCCAGTGGACTCTTTGTAGAGGAACTAAAAAACTGTACTAGTGGGAGGTGTCCCTGCCTATGGCAGGGACTTGGAACTAGATGATCTTTGAGGTCCCTTCCAACCTTACCATCCTATGATTCTATGATATTTTGAATCATGAAAAGCCTTCCATTTGCAAAAGCCTCTATCCCCATCCTTTGCAAAAGAATTTTTTTCCTTGTACAGTGTTAACAATATCTTTAACTAGAAAACAGGTAAATTTCTGAGACAAGAGAAAATACTAGAATATAATTTGAAAAAAAAAAAAAACCAAAACCACATTTGTACAAATACAGATCTAAGGAAAATCAGTTTTCAAAGCTTCTGGTGTGTCTGAACAGCTCTTCAAGTGTACTTGGAATCTTCTGGCAATTTGCAATCACTTTCAGTATACTCCACTTTGTCACATAAGGCAATTTTAGACTTGAAGAGCACTGAGTGAGAAAAAACAACCAACGTTATGTGTGTTCTGCATGTAGGAATAGCTTCTACTGGCCCTATCTTAATGCTGTCTGGAAACAGAATTATTTAGCTCTGACACAGATTGGCATTGCTAACAGTGCTCAGGAGCACTGTCTTCAATTTCAGGTTTCTTCTACTTTCTGTCACAAAAAAGCAGCACACAGAACCTAATGCAAGGATGCAAAGCTCAGTGCTGTAGACAAACTGGCTTCTACAATTAAGATTTGAAAAGTGATAGGCAGTATCTGCTGTCATAGCCAGTGAAGTGCACCAATAATTAATGATAAGAAGATAATGGTCTATAGGAATCAACCTCTCTGAAGAGCCTGCTACACTTTTAGCAATCTCTTTTTTTTTTTTTTTTCCCTGTTGTCCCTTCATTCTTTTAAGGAAAAGAGAACTGTGAAATATGACATCAAGAAGTTATCTTGGTGCCACTGGAAATATGACATCAAGAAGTTAGCTTGGGGCCATTGGAAATATGACATCAAGAAGTTAGCTTGGGGCCATTGGAAATATGACATCAAGAAGTTAGCTTGGGGCCATTGGAAATATGACATCAAGAAGTTAGCTTGGGGCCATTGGATATCTGGACTTGTTTGCCATCTCCTTGGTTATTCTCATGTTCTGTCTTTGACATTTTGAATGAATGATGATAGGGAATCTTTCTTGTTTGACAGAGATGTTACCTTAAAGCCCTGCCTTTGCTGGTAGGTTTCAGCTGGGGTAACTCAGCATCTGACCCTCTTTCCTGGGATAATAAAGCCCCAGGTTTGTGAGTTGACTTAAGATTTCCTATTATATCAGTTAATTTCTTCCTCCTCCTGCACTGGAAGTTGAGTAATAGTAACTTTTCAAAGTGGAGGAGAAAGTGGTAAGATTACTGGATTTATGGAAATAGATTTTTTAACTTAATAGGACTTTGGGGTAGCCTTCCAGTATCTGAAGGGGGGCTACAGGAAGGCTGGGGAGGGACTATTGACAAGGTCTTGTCATGACAGGACAAGGGGCAATGGGTTTGAACTGGCAGAGGGGAGATTGAAACTGGATGTTAGGAGGAAGTAGTTTGCAGTGAGGGGGGTGAGACACTGGCACAGGTTGCCCAGGGAGGTTGTGGCTGCTCCCTCCCTGGAGGGGTTCAAGGCCAGGTTGGAGGAGGCCTTGAGTGACCTGTGCTAGTGGGAGGGGGCCCTGCCTATGGCAGGGGGGTGGAACTGGATGATCCTTGAGGTCCCTTCCAACCTTACCCTTCTGTGATTCTATGATTCCTGGTTGGGTTTGTTTTGGTTTTCCTTCTTAAATATGTTATCAGTGTTTGCTGATGGGCTGGCCTTTGTCCACTGGTGGATCCACCTTGGAACTGGTTACCATTGGCTCCACTGGACATAGGGGAAGCTTCTGCCAGCTTTTCACAGAAGCCACCCTTGTAGCCCTCTGCTACCAAAACCTTCTCATGCAGATCCAACACAATGCCAAGGGAGGCAGGAAGTAGAGATTCAATTAAATGCTCAATCCAGGGAAGCAGAGATTCATGGTTTTCAGCAGGGTCTATTAGAAAACAACTATAGATGGGCTTCAAAGGGAGAAATGTGATTTTTCTAGTCAGCCTGTCCATGTACAGCAGATAATGAATTTGCAATAAGAAAAAAAATAGAAGATGAGATGGCATGACTTGTTATAGACTAGCATGACCCACGAGTAGGGAGTCCTGAGTTTCAGGTGGGGTTTCAAGAGGTTTGTATTCTATTCAGTTATTGTTTCACATGAAATAGATGACTAAAAGCCTTTTAAAAGGTTGGGGTTCCCTCAAAAAGGCTTCAGTGACTTTAGTTTGGCTTTAAAAATAAATCACAGGACCTGACACTTAAGTTGTGTTTCTTCATTGCTCACCTGGAGAAACTGTTTAACGATAGGTTGGAGGGCAGAAGGGCTCTGCAGCAGGACCTCGACGGCCTGGACAGATTTGCAGAGCCCAAGGGGATGGCCTTCAACAAATCCAAGTGCTGAGTGCTGCACTCTGGCCACAACAACCCCATGCAGAGCTACAGGCTGGGATCAGAGTGGCTGGAGAGCAGCCAAACAGAAAGGGATCTGGGGGTGCTGATTGACACCTGCCTAAACATGAGCCAGCAGTGTGCCCAGGTGGCCAAGAAGGCCAATGGCATCCTGGCCTGCATCAGGAATAGTGTGGCCAGCAGGAGCAGGGAGGTCATTCTCCCTCTGTACTCTGCACTGCTTAGGTCACACCTTGAGTCCTGTGTCCAGTTCTGGGCCCCTCAATTTAAGAAGGACATTGAGGTGCTTGAATGTGTCCAGAGAAGGGCAACGAGGCTGGGGAGAGGCCTGGAGCACAGCCCTATGAGGAGAGGCTGAGGGAGCTGGGATTGTTTAGCCTGGTGAAGAGGAGGCTCAGGGGAGACCTTATTGCTGTCTACAGCTACCTGAAGGGTGGTTGTGGCCAGGAGGAGGTTGCTTTCTTCTCTCAGGCAACCAGCACCAGAACAAGAGGTCACAGCCTCAAGCTGCACCAGGGGAAGTTTAGGCTGGAGGTGAGGAGAAAGTTCTTCAGTGAGAGAGTCATTCCCTACTGGAATGGGCTGCCCAGGGAGGTGGTGGAGTCACTGTCCCTGGAGGTGTTCAAGGCAGGTTTGGACGTGGCACTTGGTGCCATGGTCTAGTCTTGAGGTGTGTGGTAACAGGTTGGACTTGATGAGCTTCGAGGTCTTCTCCAACCTTGGGGATACTGTAATCAGCAGAATGGAAAAACCACAGATGTAGATGTACTAAGTAGATAAGTGTGCAAAGGAGAGAAAGGAAGGCAAAAGATACAGAATCACCTTTCACAGTCAGTGCCAATGCCAGGAGAACACAGGAGCCTGTTATCTCTTTTCCTCTGCCACACTGGAATAGTGGGAAGTCATCAAGTTGCTCTTACATATTGTGGACACTAAGGTTCCAGTCATTCACCTGTAACAACTTCTCTTGTCTCATCCCTTAGTCATTTTCAGTTTCTCTTGAGTGAGTTTCTGTGTTGGGCTGTGGAATGTAATCAGACTTTCCTGGCATGCAGGAAGGAGCTGTCTGATGCATTCATCCATCTGCCATCCTCATCTAATTCTTATGTGGGATGCTCATCATGTTTTAAGTGAACACTTGATCTCTTTATGGAGTGGGAAGTGAATTTTGCTGAAAGAAGAGTATTTGTCTAATGTCACTTTTGTTTTTATGACTTCAGCAGACTCATGTGAGGCATCTGTCCTTTCAGAGAACTTGTTTAAAAGGTACAGTTTTGCTGTTAGTCACTTGTTGATCTGAGTTTCAGAGACTTCAGAACTACCTTCCATTCAGCAAAGGGAAAGAGGATCCATGCTTACTTATGTGGTGATTTTAAGGCTGTTTTCAAAGAAAATATAGTGAAATAAAAAAAAAAAATCTTTGGGTCAGAAAGAAAATGGTTACATTACTTCTAAAAATTAATTGGAGAAGTAAAAGCTGAAAGAAAGTAATCTTGTGAACAACAGTTCAAATATCAAGCATGGAACTAGAAACCTTTGTTCCACTAGAGGCTGCCCTAAAAGGTAATGTGCAGGCATCAGGTGGCTGATGAAGGCTGCAAATACCTTTGTCACAGCACTTGGAGTATTAGCATTAGAGCTGGCAGAGTCAAATAATGGTTGGACTTGCTGCTCTTAAAGGTCATTTTCCAGTCCAAATGATTCTATGATTCTATTCATACCAGTGAACTGAAAACAAAAAAGACACTCAATGAAATACTTAATGTTCCTGGTAGACAGGTGCAGCATTATTCCTGGTTTTATGACAATGATTCTTTCTCAGGATGTTCACATAGGTATTTAATTCTGACCAGTGCACAGGTGTACATAGCAATATCTGGGACTGCTAGGGATTGGAAAGGACCTCCAGAGATCATCCAGTCCAATCCCCCTGCCAAAGCAGGAGCACCTAGGGCAGGTGGCACAGGAATGTACCCAGGTGGCTTTTGAAAGTCTCCAGAGAAGCAGATTCCCCAACCTCTCTGGGCAGCCTGTTCCAGTGCTCCTCACTCTCACCATAAAGAAGTGTCTCCTTACAGAGGGGTGAAACCTTCTGTGTTCCAGCTTGTACCCACTGTTCTTTGTGCTGTCACTGGGGACACCACCAAAGAGAGCCTGGACCCTTCATCTTGACACCCACCCCTCAGATATTGATAAGGCATTGATAAGATCCCCTCTCCGTCTTCACTTCTCAAGACTAAACAGCCCCAGGTCTCTAAGTCTTGCTTCGCAGGAGAAATGCTCAAGTCCCACGGTCATCTGCATGGCTGTGGAGTCACTCCAGCAGATCCCTGTCTCTCATGAATTGGGGAGCCTCAAACTGGACACAGTATTCCAGGTGTGGTGTCACCAAGGCAGAGCAGATGGGGAGGAGAACCTGGACCCTGCTGGATGCACTTTTTCTAATGCACCCCAGCATGCAGTTGACCCTCTTGGCCACAAGTGCATATTGCTCTCTCATGGATGACTTGCTGTCCACATACATATGTGTCCTAAATGATCACTGGTACCTTTCTACATGAAAAACAGCCACAGTATTTAAACTTGCACAGTTCCAAGTCAGATAGGAAAGGAAATGTTTAGTACTATCAGGTTTCCTGAGAAAATGCAGGATGAGTTGCACTATGTTCTGAGGAGATTCATTTGATTTCACTTCAACTGTTGTTTATTCTTTTATTCCACTTCAACTGCAACTGGGTAGGTTTAGACTAGATGTTAGGATTTTTTTTTTTTCCCAGCAAGAGTGGTCAGGCACTGGAATGAGCTGCTCAGGGAGGTGGTGGAGTCGCCAAACCTGGAGGTGTTTAGAAGTTGTCTGGATGTGGTGCCTGGGGTGGTTTAGGGTGGACCTTGTAGAGTAGGGCTATTGGTTGGAGTTGCTGATCCTGAGGGGCTTTGCCAACCTGAATATTTCTGTGATTCTGTTATCTCCAGAGATGTGCTACATCTAGAATCTGTTGTTAAGCTGTCTGCACAATGTGTATGTTTTAACTAAACCTTTTTACAGTAGGAAAATTGCAGCACTTCCTGTACAACTGCCTTATAAATATACTTGCTAATAAAATTGGGCATTATCCTCTAACCAAAATGTGTTACTCTCCATTGCAAAATGCTCTGTGATATATTCACTCTGAACAGGTTCAGGTAATTTCTTGGTGTGTCCCCCAAGTTACTCTCCATTGCAAAATGCTCTGTGAAATATTCACTCTGAACAGGTTCAGGTGATTTCTTGGTTCCCCCCCCCCAAGTTACTCTCCATTGCAAAATGCTCTGTGAAATATTCACTCTGAACAGGTTCAGGTGATTTCTTGGTTTCTCCCCCAAGTTACTCTCCATTGCAAAATGCTCTGTGAAATATTCACTCTGAACAGGTTCGGGTGATTTCTTGGTTTCCCCCCACCCAAGTTATTCTCCATTGGAAAATCCTCTGTGAAATGTTCACTCTGAACAGGTTCAGGTGATTTCTTGGTGCCCCCCTCCCCCCAAAGATTAACCATTATATATTAACAGTGTTGATTTGTGCAAGTAGGAATTGTTGTAAGCTATCATTTAGGGATGCAGAATAGTGATCGAATTCAGTGTTTTGAGTAGCATCATAACCAAAGATTTCCCAGCAAAAATATGTTCATAACCCCTTTGGATTTGGATAAAGAAAACAAGCAAATGATTTTACAGCATAATCATAGAATGCTAAGGTTGTAAGGGACCTCAAGGATCATTTAGTTCCAACCCCCTGCCCTAGGCAGGGACACCTCCCACTAGTACAGGTCACTCAAGGCCTCATCCTGTTCTGCTTATATAAAACAGCCACTGAGAGTGGTCTCATGTCACTCAAGTAACCTTTAGGTATTCTAATATATTTTACACATTGCACTACATTCATTCTTTACAAAAGTCTAATTACCATTATCATCAATGTCATCATTTCAAATGATTTAGACACATCATTATGTTTAGCTATTGCAGGGGGAAAAAAATCTTTTCTCTCTGATGGATATTAACCACTAGTTTTATGAAACTGCAATCACAGTTGTTTGGCATATTAGTAACACTTTATTTTAATCATTTTAATAGCACTGATTGTAATAAACTCATTTGGGATTCATGTAGAACTAACATTTATTTCCATAAAGCGTTTCACAGTAATTGAACATTAGTTCAGTTATGAATGCTGGATTGCTGCCAGGATATTTCTTTCTTTCTTTCTTCTTCTTCTTTTTTTTTTTTTTTCCTTCTGTTTCCTCACTGTTGATTTTGTAAACCCATCTTTCTGCTTCATTACCAACGAGATCATTAAATCTAATGCTGGATCCTTAGCTAGCATAAATTGAACCTCAGTGGAAGTATTCTGATTAACACTGATTGAAGATCTGGATGTTAGTTTTTGCTGTATTTCAGTAAGTAGCAGACTTTTTAATCCCAGAGTATTTTGTGACTAGGTTGACTTCGTGCTCTCTTTCCCTCTTTCTTTTTAATTAAAACCAGCTGCAATCCTGTTTTTCTGTAGCTTCATAAAACTCTGTAGGTTTTTTTGTATCGCTGTGCAGCTATACCCTCTCCTTCAGTAAATGGAGCGAGAAAAGAAAAAGTCACAGAATCACAGAATCATACAATCATGGATTGGTAAGGTTGGAAGGGACCTCGAGGATCACCCAGTTCCAACCCCCTGCTATAGGCAGGGACACCTCCCACTAGCACAGGTCACTCAAGGCCTCCTCNAGGCTACTCTAAGTCCTATTAAGTTAAAAAATCTACTTCCTTATCAATGTTTAGAACTGTGTTTTGAGTCCTGACTAGGTTTAGTTGTTTCTTTGGGGTTTTTTTGTTTTGTTTTTCCCCACTGAAAATAACTGACCTAGTCAAATCAGAGGTACAGGAATGGAAGTAGAAGTTTGGACAGGTGTAGTGGAGGGGTAATTAATTAATGCAAGATGATACTTTTAAAAATTAATATTGTTTATTAATATTCAAAATTCAGAACTCTCACCACCCCATCACTAATTTTAAAAATAATGAGTTCTTTGCATCAGTCATGGAAACTTTCTACAGGTTATAACAGGCTCTAGCAATAATCAGTGATAATGTCTAACATGAATTGAACTCAATTGAACTGGCAGAGAAGGTTGCTGCAGTAAGTGCACCGCTGGCGGTCAATACTCCGCTTGGCCACTAGAGGGCCTCAAGGAGCTCCTCTCTGCTCACGGCAGAAGGCAATTAGGAGTTACAAGAGGCTTGAAGTGTTCACTCACACAGTGATCTCCTGACTGGCAGGGCTGGCTACAGCTTCAGACATACCCAAACACTTTCAAGGAATTCTTGTCATCCACTGAGACTTCTGATTCTTCTTGGGCTGCTGGGGATAAACCCATTTTGGCCTATTTAGGCCTACCATGACCACAGGTCAATAAACTTGAATGAATGCTATGTGCAGAACTCATGTCGTACAGCATATGAACTTTCTGGTTTTGGAGAGTGGTAGCTTGCCTAAAGATCTCAGATCCATGATGGAAATAGGTCCAGACCCATTGCTCCTTCAGATAGCCTTGACCTGAGTGCATGCTCGGGATGCTGAGTCCCCAGGGTGTGTAATCTAAAGTGCAATCCAAAGTGCAACTCTGAAACTTTTGAAGTGAGGATGGTGATGGAGTGTGCTCAGCACATTCTGCTTTAATCTACTTTGATCTACTGATCTCCTGTGCTGCTGAATTGCTAATGTCAGCCCAGCCTTTGTTAATAAAAAGGTTGAAAGTAGAATGGCAAAAGTGATTAGTGGTACTGGAGCAAAGGCCTGTGGAGCCTTTTATTAAAACTAAACAAAGCAACTCCACTGAGTACCAATGGAGGGGAAAGCCCACAAATAACTGAGGTAATGCTGCAGAAGGAGGGAAAAAAAATCTGTCAGGCATATGGACAGACAACTGGTGCAAGGAAAGGTCACTGAATATAGATACGAAGAAAATCTGTTTGACGATGAATTTTGCTGGTGTATGTAATAAATTTCCCAGAGCACTCCCAGCTAATTATTGTTACAGCTAGTAGATAGTAATAAATATGAAGCAGATCTTTACTGTCAAAGGGCAAGATGTGCTTTATCATATTTCTCTGTAGTCTGATGGTCACTGAAGAGGTTAAAAATGTTGGACCGAAGTGGTGCACTGGGAAGCCCTCAGGTGTCTTCAAATTAGACTTGTTTAAGCTGACCACACTTTTTAGGGCTTTAATAGCAAGTTCTAGAAAAAATTAAAATGTTTTAGAGGTTTAAGATCATAAAGCTCCTTTGTCATAAAGATGACAACATAAAAAGCAATTAGAAATCTGTCAAATGAATGTCTTCTAAAGCTCTGATGCACTTTAAAGAACTAATTACAAAGAAAACTCCAAGGCTGAATGTAATGATTAGCAATATGCAAATCACAAAGAAATTCAGGCAAAGGTCTAGAGAGACCAGAAGTTTGCCAAATCACTTGTAAATGTAGACCATGATGGTTTAATACTGGATGTGACTGTGTTTTCCTGGAGCTAATCTACATAGTGGTCATTATGAAAAGGGCAATGGGCAACACTAATGTTCATTGCATCAAAATGAAGGCTACCCTCCTGCTTCGGCCAGCCCACACTCAGCAGTGTGTAAAAGATCTTACTGGTAAGATGCCATTCATACCTACAGTTAAGTGACTCAAGTTTACAAACCTATTACTTTCTTTGTTTGTTTGTTTGTTTCAGTTAGTCACCTGCCTTTGTCTTCAATAAATAGATAACAGCTGCAAAGAAACTCTCCCTATGAAAAAAATGCAGCAGGAGCTTTGAATCTTTCCTCTGCAACTAGGCACCATTAAATGTACCTTTGGATTGTAGTGTATTCAAACAATTCAGAGCTAAAGTGGAACCCAAATGTTGTTCCATTTCTACAGATAACTAAGAAAAGTGCAGAACAGGATGTATTTTGAAGACAATGGTTAGTGGGAACTCACTTAAAGCAGTGCATTTTGGTATGAAGCACTACCTTGAGTTACTTAGGAGCCAGCGACGATTCTCAGTAAATCAATGACTACTGAGCTATTTGCTATGAGGAAACTAAAGCTTATTTTTGAGTTTATGCTGGTCTGCTCCCAAAATGGTCTGCCTGCACTCCTTGAAGCTCAGAAAGCTCTGCAACCAGTTCTACTAAATTGCAGAAATGTAAGCCTTCAGAAATACAGCTGAGAGAATACAAACACTGGAAAAATACTTGGTATTTCCAGTGAGTAAAGCCTACCTGATATGCTGCTGGTTTGAAGCTCTGCAAAAATAATCATGCCTGTTATCAACCTAAGTCTGGCTTTTGATTCTTTAAGGAAAGCACAAAGCTAAATTGCTATGATTGCAAAAGGGCCAATTCGGTCCCATCCCTCATTCCTTGAGATAAATAAGCTCGTGCAGAAATAGCTGGCACATTCTTTTAGGTGATAAGCAAGCATTCATTTTTCTGTTTTTAATATTCAGATTAGGAGAAAGGTAGAACTTTGTTTTCTAATGGAAAATTTAACCAGATAAATGTAGACGTTCCTCTGTAGCACAGATGATCCTGGTATTGTGTGCAGTTCTGGAGCCCCCAGTACAGGAAGGACATGGAACTGTTGGAGTGGGTCCAGAGGAGGCCACGAAGATGCTCAGAGGGCTGCAACAGCTCTGCTCTGAGGACAGGCTACAAGAGTTGAGGCTCTGCAGCCTGGAGAAGAGAAGGCTTTCAGGAGACCTTCCAGTATCTGAAGGGGGCCTACAGGAAGGCTGGGGAGGGACTATTGACAAGGTCTTGCAATGACAGGACAAGGGGCAATGGGTTTAAACTGGCAGAGGGGAGATTTAGACTGGATGTTAGGAGGAAGTTGTTTGCAGTGAGGGTGGTGAGACACTGGCACAGGTTGCCCAGGGAGGTTGTGGCTGCTCCCTCCCTGGAGGTGTTCAAGGCCAGGTTGGATGAGGCCTTGAGTGACCTGTGCTAGTGGGAGGTGTCCCTGCCTATGGCAGGGGGTTGGAACTGGATATCTTTGAGGTCCCTTCCAACCTTAGCATTCTATGAGTTCTCACACAAAGCAGAGCACTCCTGCCTCTGGTAAGAACAGTCTTTCCCATCACCTGTGATCAACTGACAGTTCTTCTGTAAAACTGACATATTATCAGCTGCTTCCCAGCATGTGGAAACACACTTGATTTTTGCCAACATTTTTGAGGCATGTCTTGAAATCAAAAGTGATACTTACATGTTTTACTATTTAAATTGTGTCCTATTCTCTTCCTGTGTTGCATCACTGAAGAAGTGGTATTAAAGTTCATAAATTCTCATCAGTCATTAAAGCAAAAGATGAAAAGTATGGGTCACTTGTTACCTTAATTAACACTTTCCTGGTGTTTTCCAAATGAAGTGCCAAGAAGTAAAGGGCAAATTTGTGTTCAATTAATGCATTCACGGTACTTCTCCCATACTGCTTCCTAATTTCTTTTAGATGTTCTGTCTTCATATAAGGAAGAAATTTTCCCTGATAAATATGCAATGTGATTTCTTTTGGTGCATATTTTACTGATTTAGGGGCCTGGTTTGTATCTTTTGTGAGGTCTAAACCTTCTGACTTTAATATAAAATAAGTCACAGCACACATGAGAAAAGAAAGCACGTTTTACTTTCTGAATACTACTTAACCTGGTCAAATATGTTCTGCAAGAGGAATTGTGTTATTTTCTGAATCAAAATCACCACTAGCCAAACTGTATGTTTTATGTCATTAATAGAACCAGATCCATTTAATGAACAACAGGTCAGCATAACTACTGCCCAGCACTATTCACTGCAACATAAAAACACATTACTGAGATGATTATTGTTTAATATGCTTTAGTCATTAACTGGCATCTTAGCTGCTTTCTAGCAAGGGTAAAAAAAAAACACATGCTGTACAAGGGGTTTAAACTGGCAGAGGGGAGACTGAAACTGAATGTTAGGAGGAAGTTGTTTGCAGTGAGGGTGGTGAGACACTGGCACAGGTTGCCCAGGGAGGCTGTGGCTGCTTCCTCCCTGGAGGTGTTCAAGGCCAGGCTGGATGAAGCCTTGAGCGACCTGTTCAAGTGGGAGGTGTCCCTTCCTATGGCAGGGGGTTGAAAGTGGATGAGCTTTGAGGTCCCTTCCAACCTAAACCATTCTGTGATTCTATGTGCATGACACAAATCCACCACATTGAGTGTCTCTGTTCAGGTTCTTTGGTGGGCTATGATCAGCAATCTGGTAAAGCAGAAATACTTTTGAGGGGTAATTTGAAGGATTTATTGAAATGTGTTAGATATATGAAAAAAAAAAAATTCAAATGGCCTCTGCTTAGTAAGTCACAATGGGCAAATCTGCACCGAATATGGTGGTCTTATTTCTGGAGCCATGAGATGTTTGTATGGAAATCATGATCTCTTTCATCACTTAGGCCTTATCAGATCAAGAATTACTACTCCCTGTATTTGCAACACCACTGTGCTTCTGCACTTCTTTCTTTCTCCTGTTCCACATCCAGATACTCCTTCATTCCTGTGATGATGTCCCTGTCATCAGAGCTGAAGTACAGGTCTCAAGCATACTTTATTTTAAGCCCTGCCATGCCCTTCTCCCCCCCATGCTGTTGTTGCATTTGCTAAGTTGAGTAATTGTACCTAAGTCAAACTGATCAATTTCGTTTTGACATGAGTGGAAAGATAGTCACACTTCCAAATAACATCCTTATACTTAGTTGTATGAAGAGACAAAAAAGATGTAAAAACTGTTGTCCTTTGAGAAAAAGCTACGAGGTACAGCTGTGGAAATCTGGAAGTAGAGATGGGCAGACTGAAGAGGTTAAAGCAAATTGCTAGCCCTAGTGCAACTGCAGCAGCATTTGATGATCTTAAAGGTTTTTACTGGCCATTACTTTTAAATTGCCTATAATTCTAAATGCTCACATGAAAATGACTGTAACTTGATTCAGCAAATAATAGTTGTTTCACTATTCTGGATTCACATAGTGGATTCAGCAAGACATAAATAGTATGTTATAGAATCATGGAATGGTAAGGGTGGAAGGGACCTCAAGGATCATCTCGTTCCAACCCCCTGCCATAGGCAGGTGTGATGGTTTGGGAGTTCCCCGCCCCCCACACTTGTAAAATGACCCAGACTAGACCTCAGCCGGGCTGGAAGTTGAGAGATGAAGCTCTATTTACAGCTCAGCACAATATACAAGCAAATATATACAGTATAGACAGGAATATTTACAGAAATATACAAGTTTAATGTAATACAGACACACAACTCCCCTCCCAGAAATCAGAGACCCCAGGAGGGGCTCCCAACCACCCTTCCACCTTCTCCCCACCCCCACACCTTACCCCAAGGTTTGGCTTATGAGCAAGGAGGATCGGCTGGGAAGGATTAGAAGAAAAGTGGTTAGTGAAGTTATTCAACAGAGCGGAGAAGCCAGAGCTGCTAGCCCAAGAAGCTGCGCCCGAGAAGCTGCTAGCCCAAGACCCAAGCGCCTCGTGACCCAGACTGCCCACTCGAGAGCCTCTCTTATCTTTTTGTAAACATGTCAGCAAGTCTATGAGTGAAGTAGACATCACCATTGCTTTCCTTCACAACCTATAGTACAATTTTTCTATTAAAATATTCCAATTAGCTCAAACCAGCACAGCAGGGACACCTCCCACTAGCACAGGTCACTCAAGGCCTTGTCCAACCTGGCCTTGAACACCTCCAGGGAGGGAGCAGCCACAACCTCCCTGGGCAACCTGTGCCAGTGTCTTACCACTCTCACTGTGATGTTTTAGTGGTACACAAGGTTATTATTCTAACAAACAGTTGTGCTAGGACTTCTCTGTGCAAGATTAAGACAATGTAAAGATCTTATTGTGTGAAGAGCATTAGTAACAGGCTGTGAAAACTGTCATAGCTCAGACAAACCCTGCAAATATCTGGCTAATGCATGGATTTTTATACTATACTCACTAGTTACTAGGTACAGAACGCAAGGAGATACTGACTTGTATTATTTGTTAATGTGGCACTCATTTTCCTGTCGTGTCAGGTGGGGTTGTAGCAGTCGCAGACTCACAGGTGGCATCATGTTGAAAGAGCCCCTCAAGGATCATGTTGTCTAAACGCCCTGCTGGGAGCAGGGACACCTCCAACTAGATCAGGCTGCCCAGAGACGCATTAGGTCTTGAATGTCTCCAGGGGCAGGGCCTCAACCACATCCGTGGGCAACCTCCCCCAGTATTTTACCACTGTCATTGTAAAGAACTTGCTCCTTATGTCTAACCTGAATCTACGCTGCTCCAGTTTCAAACTGTTGCCCCTTTGTGCTATCACTACAAAGGAAGGGTAGAGCCCAGGCAGTCCAGCTGAACCAAGCAGCTCAGGGAAGTTGCTAGCAGGTTCCTCTTAAATACGCTGCGTGCCTCACAGAAATTTCAGAATTGTGGATGAGCTTGAGAGAGAGGTGCAAAGGTAAGAGGTGTTTACAAACGCGGTGCTATGAGGAATAAGAAGGGGCAGAGTTGCTGGAATTTAGCTCTGCTATGTGGCCTAAGGAATATCGTATACAGAAGTGTCTGAGGAGTGAAGAGGGTTATCCCAGGTGTGGAGGACCAGGCGGTGGTGCGTCCTGTGGCAGCCGGGACAGGAGCACGGAGCAGTGGGACCCCGATGGGTGGTGCACCGCTATGGCAGCCAGCAGCGCAGGAGCACGGCTCCTCTGCCCCACAGCAGGTGGGTACGCAAACTGCAGTGCTCTGAAGGAATCTGGCACAGCAGACACGGGTCACAGCCGACAGAAGCGACCCCCGGCCCTTCTGCCACTGCTAGCAGGGCTGACGTTGCGAGCAGCGGGCGGGCTAGCAGCTTCCCGCCCACAGGCCGTCCGCCGCCCAACGCTGGCCCCGCGGCGCCCAGCTCCCGGCTGATGGCGTTCCGGGAGCCAGCACTATCCGCGCCTCCTGCTCCCGAGGGAGAGAGCTAATCCCCGCCAGTGCGGGGGGCAGAGGGACAGAGCTAATCCCCATCGGTACGAGGGGCAGAGGGACAGAGCTAATCCCCGCCAGTGCG
>VWYK01066092.1:3507-15381 GCA_013399775.1 Semnornis frantzii | reverse complement strand
CACACAGGACTGCAGATGGTGTCCTTGTCACCTCTTTTCTCCTCTTCTGCTTTCTCATCTTCCTTTTCCTATTTAAATTCACACCCTTCTGCCTAATGATACAATTCCTCTTCCACAGTGTCTAGCTTTTTACTCATCAGTCTGAATTTAAATGAATAACCTCTTTCCCGTGTTGTCTGGTCCAGAGAATAACGAGAATCCAGAACAGATAGTTTCCTCGCTAACTTTTCCAATATTTAGCACCAAGAATGCTCATGATTTGTAGGAATATCTTGGAAATTATTTTAAATTCACTTTGGATTTTTGAGGATATATCAAGGAAGTTTATAACAGGAAACAAAAATATTTAGTTTTGGCATTGCTCTGAAGAACTATAGGTGACTTCTGTTATTTCTGTCAGTCTACATCCAGGTCTACTTTCCTGCCTCAAAGAGAGATGTTTTGGTTTTTGTTTTTGTTTTTTTTTTAACATATGTGTATCTTACTCTTTATGAATATGTTGTGATTCAAGAAAAACAGAGAAATGTGAACTGGTAGAAGTGCTACGAAATTTAAGGGACTGATAAATGAGTGAGAAAGCGAAATGCAGGACTGCTCTTAAGTCTGCTCTGTGTAAACGAGCAAACAAGCAAAGCCAGGATTTTATATTGTCTGGAAATGCCATGTCCAGAAGTCTTTGCCTTTGGCAAAGGAATTACCAACATAAACTTGCATGGATTTCCCAAGACTGATCTGTAATATCATTTGGAAGTAAATCTTTTCTTCATTGAATGTTTAGTCCAAATGAATTTACATAACTTTTACATTAAGAAATAACATCCAATCAAATAAAATTCATAGCACCTAGAGCAAATAATTTTTTTCAAACCTCATTTAATCAACCACATTAACAATGTCAGATAAATAAACCCCAAAAAGTTGCATATTTTTTTTCAAACCTTATTTAATCACACCACATTAACAATGTCAGGTAAATATACCCCAAAAAGTTGCATACTTTTTTTCAAACCTTATTTGATCACACCACATTAACAATGTCAGGTAAATATACCCCAAAAAGTTGCATACTTTTTTTCAAACCTTATTTGATCACACCACATTAACAATGTCAGGTAAATATACCCCAAAAAGTTGCATACTTTTTTTCAAACCTTATTTGATCACACCACATTAACAATGTCAGGTAAATATACCCCAAAAAGTTGCATACTTTTTTTCAAACCTTATTTGATCACACCACATTAACAATGTCAGGTAAATATACCCCAAAAAGTTGCATACTTTTTTTCAAACCTTATTTGATCACACCACATTAACAATGTCAGGTAAATATACCCCAAAAAGTTGCATACTTTTTTTCAAACCTTATTTGATCACACCACATTAACAATGTCAGGTAAATATACCCCAAAAAGTTGCATACTTTTTTTCAAACCTTATTTGATCACACCACATTAACAATGTCAGGTAAATATACCCCAAAAAGTTGCTTTCTTTCCCCCCAAACCTTATTTAATCACACCGCATTAATAATATCAGGTAAATAAACCCCAAAAAGTTGCTCTTTTTTTTTAACCTTATTTAATCACACCACATTAACAATGTCAGATAAATAAACCCAAAAAAATTGTATATTTTTTAATCTTATTTAATCACACCACATTAACAATGTCAGGTAAATAAAGGCAAAAAATGTTGTGAAACTTTAAAAGTAAGGACCAGATTTAGTCTGTCTTTTTTGCAGGATATAATTTATAAGCCCTCAAGACTGATACTTTCAATGAGATTAAACACCAAGTAGGGATTACATTTTAAAAGATATGAAAGAACCTTACTGTAGCTAATTCATCTCATTCTTACCAAGACTTCATAAAATATTAAGCCAAATTGGCATCCAGTCTAGTTGATGATGAAAAAATAGGTCATTTAATTCATTCTGAATATCTGAAATGCTCTGGCCTGTAAATGATGTTATATCATTAGGTTAGTGTCTGCTCCAAGATTCATGGCCTTCTGAAGAGGGATGATTAAGGACCTTATTAGTAAATCTACAGGATACACAGCATTTAAACATTGCCCTATCATCTCTGCAACAAATGTTCAGCGCTATTATGTTTCCACAACAGCAAGTTGCTATTGCTCTGTGGGGTAAGCAATCAATACAGGCAGGTAATGCTTTTTATTTCAATGGAGGAAGAATGCATCTTAGGCTGTTCTAGCCTCTGCAAAATCAATAGGCATGTCTCTTTATATGGCAGACAATTAGTCTTGGTTGCAGATAAGAGTGACAAGGTATGGGCTACAATTAACACAGGAAAGCTTTACAAATTGTTCATCCCTGTGTTAGTAAAATGTCTTTCAATCTCTTACTGAACATTCAATGTAAACACAGAATCATAGGTGAGACCCTGGCACAGGTTGCCCAGGGAGTTTGTGGCTGCTCCCTCCCTGGAGGTGTTCAAGGCCATGTCGGAGACCTGTGCTAGTGGGAGGTATCCCTGCCTATGGCAGGGGCTTGGAACTGGATGATCCTTGAGGTCCCTTCCAATCTTACCATTCTATGATTCTAAGAACAGATTTAAATTGAAAACACAGAATAAACAGATTTCAAACCAGCCTCTGATGTGAGTAACAACAAGCATGTATGGAGAATTGTGCAGAGTGGTTACCATCTGTAACAGATAATTTACTCTTTCACATTTGCAAGCTGCATTCTCTAATTCTCTAATTTGGTGCATTCTCTAACGCACCAAAAAGAAATAGAGCCTACTTATTCCTTTCCCTATTCTAGCTGTCCTCTGGTCAGTTCCAAGGGATTCAAAAGAAAGGTCAGTAGCTGTATGAAGATCTTGTTAAAGCTGTTAGCTATGACTTTAGCTATGACTCATCACAGTCTGGAACCTTACAGAACAAATCCCAACATTTCCCTGGGTTGTAATTCAGAACTACAATGTCATAATTGTCACATTGCAAAACAGTGAAAATAGAATGTTATTATCACATGTAATGTACTACTTTTGAGTCAAATACATACAATTGTGGAACTGAAAACTCCAAACATTGATATTGCTGGGTTTGGTTTGGCAGGTTTTTGTTTGTTTGCTTGCTTGCATTTTAGAACACTTAGGATTCAACACTTTTCTCAAACCTTTCTGTAAAAGGATTGTCCAGACCTTATATATATATGAGTAGTGTGAATTCAGTAAAATTTGTAATCTCATCACTGTGTTCAACTGACTTAATTAACATTCAAGGGCTTTAAAACCCCTAAAAGTTGGTTGGCATGGAAGTACAAAGCACTTTCTTGAAACAAAGCTTCATTGTCAAGAGCTCTACCTTCTACACAAGGAAAAAGAAAGCCAAGAGAAAGCAGACTGAAGCATTTGCTTATGCAAATTTACCATAAGATGTATTTAAATCAACATTTGTGGTGTTTTCATGGCAAGTGCCACAATTACTACTTAATTTAATTAGAAGCATGAATCATGTTAGAAACAAGAACCTCAGAAGAGCTGCTTTAAAAATCTCTGGTTTTAAAATGAACAAATGTCAGAAGTAAGAAAAAATTTAGTGACTGTTCATATATGGACCTGTTGCTTCTGATTTTCTAGAATAGTTTTCTCTTTTTGGTTCCTGACAACTGTCACAATTTGCAAAGAGTTGTTAAGTGAGAACATTTATAATAGTACAACTTTCAACTAACTCTCAAGTTCTCGTGATGATTTTTCTAAGCATAACATTTTAAGTGGTTTTTAAAACTGGGTTTAATCTTTTTAAAGTTTTTATCAATGGTGAAGAAGTTATCAGTAACATTCTTCTTCTTAGTCTTTTATCTTTTTGCTTCCACCATTTTCTTATTTCAAATATCCTAACCTTCACCATTTTGTCTGATCATTTTAAAGGTCTGTTGTGTTTTTTTCCCTTGTAACCCAGCTGCTTAGGATGGCCTTCACTGAACTTTAGTTCTGGTTTGAGTTTTGACTGCAGTAATACTTCATCAATTGTGTGTATCAAAAATTTGTGAACTGGAGGCTTTTGCCTTGATTGTGTCTCAGTTTCCATACTGATCCAGTTGATGCCTCATTCAGAGAAATAAGAGGATGAAGTCTTCACAATCATAGAATTATAGAATCATAGAATCATAGAATGGTAAGGTAGGAAGGGACCTCAAGGATCATCCAGTTCCAAGCCCCTGCCATAGGCAGGGACATCTCCCACTAGCACAGGGCACTCAAGGCCTCCTCCAACCTGGCCTTCAACACCTCCCTGGGCAACCTGTGCCAGTGTCTCACCACCCTCACTGCAAACAACTTCCTCCTAACATCCACTTTCAATCTCCCCTCTGACACTTCAAACCCATTCCGCTTAGTCCTGTCATTGCAAGCCCTTGTCAATAGGCCCTCCCCAGCCTTCCTGGAGCCCCCTTCAGATACTGGAGCTAATTATGACCTAATTAATTTATTTATTACAATAATTTGAGTGAACAAACATTGCACTGTGATCAGTACAGTTGCACAGAGTAATCAAATGTGCAACTACTTCACTGGTTCTTGCTCTACAAAAGACAAGGCAGGTACTGTGAACTTTTAAACAACATCAGTTCTGGTTTTCAGAAACAGTCTGCAGAAGTTTAAAATGAAGTATTTTTAAGCTGTGCTTTGGTTATAATAAGGATACAAATTCAGCCCAATATTTGCTTAAACGTGGAATTAGATCTGTGCTGGTCTGAGGCTAATTGGAGTATTTTAATGGAGAAAATTAGCTTATAGGTTCTGAACAGCAAACACTGCTGATGCCTACTTCACTCATAGGCTTGCTGAGATGTGTAAGATCAATGACACAAACATAGACAAGACAGATGGAGACAAGATGTAGATGGAATGATTCTGGTATTTCCCATGATATTTCTTTCCCATGGAAAGAAAATAGTTAGATGATTTTAAATGGCCAAACTTCTTAAAAGAAACCCTAAAATTAGAAAATCCAAGTCAGAAGTGTTGACACATTCCACATTGCATCCATCCACCCAAACATCCTTCTTTCCCTAAGCTCCACAGTGATTTCAGGAAGCAGCTAAAATACTATTTCTGAACTACAGTTCATCTTTCACACTCTCTTTCCTACTTTCCTATTGTTCAACCAACATTTTCTCCTCTCTCCTTTTAGCAGAGGGCTGGAGGTTGGATTGAAATGCACCTTATATTTCATTTTGCTAATAGCCCAACCCACACACTGTCAAGAAGCAGAGATGCATTCTGATAAATGTGTCCTTCTGAGATAGAACTGACCCTGGATACAGCTGTTAATTCCCTTTTCATATGCTCAATAAGTCACAATGAAAAATCAATCAAATGTCATCACTGTGTCATTAAAACATGAGATACGGTATCTCCAAACTCTAAGGGAAAAAGATGCTGAGGTTAAAACTGCAAACTCCAGCTGTAATTTATGACTTCATCAAACTCTCCATTGATATCCTTATCCAATATACCTTTCTTTGCTCTTAAATTGTCACACTGTGAATGAATCAAAAAGGGGCATGATTAAATGAATCTCAAGACGCAGCAGCCAGTCAGATAGGAAATGGGAATGCATATATTGAATGTTTCTAATAGTTTTGATTCCTTCTCTCTTCAAATTTTTTGCAGGATAGCATCTATCCCCAAGATGTATGGAGTTGTGAGAAAATGGTCTGCAGGGAGTCTATTTACCAATTTTTCATACATATGTATATACATATGTGTGTGTGTGTGTGTGTAAATATATCTCTCTGTGTGTATATATATAATGTTTATTATAATTTTTTATATATATATCTAGAATCATAGAATGGTNTCTGCAGGCTGCAGAGCCCCAACTCTCTCAGCCTGTCCTCACAGCACAGCTGCTGCAGCCCTCTCAGCACCTTGGTGGCCTCCTCTGGACCCACTCCAACACTTCCATGTCCTTCCTGTGCTGGGGGCTCCAGAACTGCACCCAGGACTGCAGCTGGGGTCTGAGGAGAGCAGAGCAAAGGGGCAGAATCCCCTCCCTTGCCCTGCTGCCCACACTGCTCTTGCTGCAGCCCAACACACAGTTGCTGTCTGGGCTGCACTCACACTGCAGCCTCATCTTGAGCTTTTCATCACTCCAGACTCCCCGGGCCTGTTCCTCAGGGCTGCTCTCAGCCATTCCCCACCCAGCCTGGAGCTGTGCTTGGCATTGTGCCTACCCAGGTGCAGGACCTTACTCTTGGCCTTGTTGAATGTCCTGAGGTTGGCCTGGGCACAGCTCTGCAGCCTGTCCAGGTCCCTCTGGATGGATCCCTGCCCTCTAAGCAAGTCAGCTGTGCCACACTGCTTGGTGCCATCTGCCAACTTGCTGAGGCTGCACTGATTCCTCTGTGCATGGCACTGATAAAGATTTTAAACAGCACTGGTGGCAGCACTGACCCCTGAGGGTTGCCACTTATATATGTGTGTGTGTGTGTGTGTGTGTGTGTGTGTGTTATGTTACATAAAATATATATATATGTGTGTATGTGTGAGTGTATGTTACATAAAACATACATATGTGTGTGTGTGTGTGTATTCCCCCTCCCTTGTAAAATTAGGTAGGACATAGATAACCTTCTAGAATCCCCAGGTCACTTTCATCTAGGCAGCTTTCCAGTCACACTTCTCAAAGCACATAGCATTGCTGGGAGTTGTTGTGGCACAAGTGCAGGACCTGGTATGCTTCTCAAATAATGTTTCAAGGCATTAAATGAGATATTTTTCCAGAAGTCTTTCATAGTTAGAATGACTGAAAAATAGCAAGCAAGAATGTCTGAGCTGCAAATGATATCATGGAAGGGCTTTGCATTAGAGCAGCCTCTAGCTGAAATGTGGAGGAGGGAATACCTACAAAACACTGAAGAGATAATATTTTAAATCCATTCAGAACTTAAAACAGAGGGACCAAGAGAAAAAAAAAAAACATTGCAAGAGGTTTCCCTGTGATTGACCATGGAGATTGATGCATCTGATGCTCCTTTATAATTTGCTATGAAACAACCAAAGGATTGTGTGTCTAACCCTGCTTTTCAGGCCCTGAAGAACATGTGAGAATTTACTGTATCATTCAAAACATATAAAGGGAGCATAAGCAAATAGGAGATTTCAATTGAATTCCATAAACACAAAACCCAGAGGAGAAATACCTTCATTAGAAAGAAGTGAACAGATTTTATCGGCTTTTGATACATCTCATATAAATGCTTGTTGAAGCTGACAAAAAGCAACTTGATCTCAAGACAATATTCCTTCAGGTGGGAATAAAATAAAGCAAGCAAAATCAATTCTTCTGAGAGGAGACACTTCTCCCCAAAACTTGATCCTTTAATTTCTCAGCTGGTACTATTCTTAACAATTCAAGCTATTACTTCACTGGTAAAATGTTCCCAGTACTTGAAATGCAGCACTTTTGATTATTTGTTTGTTTTGCTTCTTTTCTTTCTCTGGCCATTGCAGCCATTTCACCTTGTTTTCCTATTTTTCTCACCCCAAACCACGTAGCTCTGAATTTCCCTGTTCTTTTAAACTGTTTCAATACCTACACAATCCATCTGCCACAGACCTTTTTCTGCTACATTAGAGGATGAAAATTAAAATGACTTAATGACTCACTGCCTGTAAAATTATTTTCATTTTATCACAAATGGTAGTACAGTCCCATAGCGAGTACAGCTTCAATGCAGTCTTTGTGTTTTGTGCTCTGAATTTGGGATTTCAGCTAAATTAAAGCTGCATCTTCAGTCAGAAGCTGTGTATTAATCTGCAGGAAGATTCATTTGCAGAACATAATACACTGCTGATCACTTGGAAAATTCTGGTCTTTGATCGTTCCACCTTGTGCCTGAAAAATGTAGATAAAAAAAAAATAAAAATGTCTGTATCTTAGAGGTCTTTTTAAACTAATTTCTGTATTTTTTAGCTTTTTTATTCTTCCATTCCCAGTTTCAACTATTTTAAAGAGCTGCTTGGTTATTGCATTAGCAGACTTTGGGAACTGACATGCAAACACAAATTTAGGAGCTACCTGTATTTCAGAACAGATCAGAATAATTCCACCAGCTTTCAGTGATATCAGACTAAGAAGACATCAGCATGACCAATGTGTGATATTGAAATGAAAGCAGACCTTGCATACAAAGCATCCCATTTAAAAATATCTCATTTCCCCCTCATTTCTGTTACAAAGAAAGCTGTACCAAAAGCATAATTGCTCACATTCCATGAGCAAACACTGAACTGCTCTTTCCGAATTCCTGGGCCTATTTTTAGAGACTATTTCCTTATTATATGCACCATATTTGAAGACCAGAATTTCACAAATGACCTTTTTAGAAATGTAACAAGTGGGAATTATAGAATCATAGAATCATAGAATGGTAAAGGTTAGAAGGGACCTCAAGGATCATCCAGTTCCAACCCCCTGCCATAGGCAGNCCCTTGTCCTGCCATTCCCAGACCTTGTCAATAGTCCCTCCCCAGCCTTCCTGGAGCCCCCTTCAGATCCTGGAAGGCTACTCTAAGGTCTCCTGGAAGCCTTCTCTTCTGCAGGCTGCAGAGCCCCAACTCTCTCAGCCTGTCCTCACAGCAGAGCTGCTGCAGCCCTCTCAGCATCTTGGTGGCCTCCTCTGGACCCACTCCAACACTTCCATGTCCTCCCTGTGCTGGGGACTCTAGAACTGTACACAGGACTCCAGATGCAGTGTGATGAGTTGTGGAAATGCAACTTTCACTACTGTGGAGCCTTTGGAGATTCCACAATTTATTTTCCTTATGTTTTACTTACTTCTTATCTAGTACAAAATTCCTTTCATAGAGAGACTCGTTCAAGGGTGGTTGTGGCCAGGAGGAGGTTGATTTCTTCTCTCAGGCAACCAGCACCAGAACAAGAGGTCAGAGTTTCAAGCTGTGCCAGGGGAGGTTTAGACTCAAGGTGAGGAGAAAGTTCTTCACTGAGAGAGTCATTCCCTACTGGAATGGGCTGCCCAGGGAGGTGGTGGAGTCACCATCCCTGGAGTTGTTCAAGGCAGGTTTGGACATGGCACTTGGTGCCATGGTCTAGTCTTGAGGTCTGTGGTAACAAGTTGGACTTGATGATCTTTGAGGTCTCTTCCAACCTTGGTGATACTGTAATTCAGTCCAGCAAGGTACAGAACTTTCATTCTTGTTTTTATTGAATTGGTAGCTCTGTTTAAACTAAATATCTTGAGTGTTAGAGACATTTCTACTTTAAAAGAAACACAGTTTTAACCCACATACATGCATTTCTGAACTCTTAAATATTAAACATAATAGAGAACTAATCAAATCATTTCTTCACTGTATATAATTCATTTTGTTTTCCTGTCTCCACCAAAACTGAGAAGTTGTTAGTTTATGTTAGTGCTCCTCTTCTTCTGCATTTATTGTTATATTGGCTGGCACTGAGCAAATCAAACAGGTCTTAATTAAATAACACAATTTAACGTCTCAATGAATTTTATACTATGTACAGCTAATCAAAATTATGATTTTGGAAGAAAAGCAGTACCAATAATGACAAAAAGAACAGCAGAATATTTGTTAACTTGCTTCATTTGTGTTTAACTTCCATCCAACCAAATGTAGCTGCAGGATTTATTAAACATTGCTGTTGCTCTTAGTACTTTATGCAAACTGTCCCTGTGATGTAATCTCATTTGCACATTTATTGTACATGCACCAAAACTATTTCTACCTTTACTTCATAATAGTTTAAAAAAATACCTTTTCAGTAGTGTTTTACTTTGCATTGTCAGCTATCAAAATCCATAATCTCAGTCCATTGCAAAGAATTTATTGTGCCTCTGAAGATTTATTCAGAGCTCTCTGTCCTGCTCCTGAGCACAGTCAGGGAAAGACTCCTGCTGAAATTAATAACTCTTTTGGTTCATTATAGGCACTCATAAGATTTGTGCAAATGTAGTTCTTACTTCTAGGCTTTGATTCCAGCCTTGCACAGAATTTTTTTTCCCTCTTTGCTCTTGGCATTCTCTTCATTATCAGTGTTTGCATCTGTTTTACTAATTCGTTCTTGAGGTATTTAATGTATAATAATGACATTGAAAATATAAATGTTCAGTTTTAAATTTCCTTTTAAAATATTCCTCAAAATCACTTTGAGATTGAGAGACTGGCACACTTTCTATATTAAGGTGAAAAGGAACAATGAAAGAGTTCCTGCAACCTTGCAAGTTTAATTTGCATATTTATCACTTAGTTTCAATATTTTTTTTTTTTTTTTCAGATTGAATGTCTTCCTAAGAGTATTTCTTTATAACTTTCTCTTAGGAATGATGGTGACAATGATATGATAGTGTGGGCATCAGGGTGAGGGAGGGGATTCTGCCCCTTGGCTCTGCTCTCCTCAGACCACATCTGGAGTACTGAGTACAGTTCTGGAGCCCCGAGCACAGGTAGGACATGGAAGTGTTGGAGTGGGTCCAGAGGAGGTCAGAAAGGTGATGAGAGGGCTGCAGCAGCTCTACTCTGAGGACAGGCTGAGAGAGTTGGGGCTCTGCAGCCTGCAGAAGAGAAGGCTTCCAGGAGACCTTAGAGTAGCCTTCCAGGATCTGAAGGGGGCTCCAGGAAGGCTGGGGAGGGACTATTGACAAGGGCTTGCAATGCCAGGACAAGGGGCAATGGGTTTGAAGTGGTAGAGGGGAGAAAGTGGATGTTAGGAGGAAGTTGTTTGCAGTGAGGGTGGTGAGACACTGGCACAGGTTGCCCAGGGAGGTTGTGGCTGCTCCCTGCCTGGAGGTGTTGAAGGCCAGGTTGGAGGAGGCCTTGAGTGACCTGTGCTAGTGGGAGGTGTCCCTGCCTATGGCAGGGGCTTGGAACTGGATGATCCTTGAGGTCCCTTCCAACCTTACCATTCTAGGATTCTATGATTCTATAGGTAGCTCAATATCCATAGAAAGGTTCAGTGAAAAGACATAAAGGAGAAAATACATATCAAAGGTTCTCCTTTGAGTCACATAACAGCTCCTTGGAAAATGACTCTTACTTCTTATAATCATGTCCATATTAAAAGTTTAATTTATGATGGCATAATATATTAATAATATATAGAGAAAATTGTCTGTCCTGGTCAAGTGGTCCCCTGATTGTATTACATAGCCCAATATGGACAAAGACAAAAGTGGAAAATTTTAAGGATCATTCTCAGTCCAACAAATTATAACCTAAGTTGTTGAAATTCATTGACCGAGTTCAGGTGCCACTGAGATCATGATGTGCATAGAAATCTAGAGCAGGTACCTGCTCACTGCACTCAATGGTTAGGAATGTCAGACACTCAGTTTGTAGGAATATGACAACCAGAAGACGAAGCCTTAATTTAAATTACAGAAATCATTCAGGACAAAACAAGGCTTAGGATTTTACAAATATGTCCATAGACACCCAAATTTAAAGCAGTACGAGCTATGAGTACTGAGGGTTTGAGTTTTGATTGTTTGGGGTTTTTTGTGTTAGATTTTTTGTTTGGTTTTGGGTTTTGGTGTTTTTTTTTTTTTCGTTTGGTTTGGTTTGGTTTGGGGTTTTTTTGCTTTGTTTGGTGGGTTTTTTTGCTTTGGTTTGTTGGGGTTTTTTTGGTTTGATTTTTTTTGCTTTGGTTTGTTGGGGCTTTTTTGGTTTGATTTTTTTTGCTTTGGTTTGTTGGGGCTTTTTTGGTTTGATTTTTTTTGCTTTGTTTGGTTTGTTGGGGCTTTTTTGGTTTGATTTTTTTTGCTTTGTTTGGTTTGTTGGGGCTTTTTTGGTTTGATTTTTTTTTGCTTTGTTTGGTTTGTTGGGGTTTTTTTTGTTTGTTTGTTTTTTTTTTTTT
>VWYK01066089.1:0-10820 GCA_013399775.1 Semnornis frantzii | reverse complement strand
GTTCAACCTGGAGAGGAGAATGCTTACAGGGAGACCTTCTGGTGGCCTTGCAGTGTCTAAAGGGGCCCAGCAGAAAGCTGGGGACAGACTTTTGAGCAGGGCCTGTTGTAACAGACCAAGGGGACATGGTTTGGACTCAGGGAGATTGAGAGTGGAGAGAAGGGAGAAAGGTTTGACCCTGAGGGTGTTGAGAGCCTGACCCAGGATGCCAGAGTGGTGGGAGCTGCCCCATGGCTGGCACCATTGCAGGTCAGGTTGTCTGGGGCTGTGAGCAACCTGCTGTGGTTGGGGATGTCCCTGCTGGCCGTAGGGAGTTGGACTTGATGAGCTTGGAAGGTCTCTTCCTTTGATTTCCAGAGTTACTTGGGTGTAAAATGGCTCAGAAGCCCATGACCTCCTCTGACATGTCCTTGCCTTGAGGGCTCCATAGCTGAGGTCTCAGCAGAGCAGAGGGGCGAGATCCCCTCTCTATCTTCTCTGGATGCAGCCCAGGCTGCAGCTGTGTCCTGCAGCCCCACCTGGGTTAACAGGAACTGACTGAGTCATGTTTGTGGCACAGTTCAGAGTGTTGATTCATCAGATGTGTTTGGAAGACTGCATCACAACACCCCTGGTGTTGTGGACCACCTTGTGAGCTGCTGGAGTGGCCTCTGAGTGCCAGCCTTAGCTTCCTGACAGCCGAGAAGGTGAAGGCTGCCCAGCCATGTCCACCTGGCATGTGAGCAGGCTAGGATTTAACCTACAGTAGCTCAGGTGGTGTCTCACACTTCAGTGCCATCTCTGCCCACTGCTTACAGTGCCACTCCAAAGAACCTTTTTGCTGCCCACGTCCTGAAAGCTCTGTTTATTGAGGCTCAGGAACTGGAACCTTCACGTGCAGTGAGGTAGGGGAGTTTTTAGCCTGCTGCTTCAGTGAAGTGAGCCCTGCCTTGGTGATGTGGAAACAGCAGAGATAGTTGTGACTTAACTGCAGCAGAGACTGGGCACCAGTGGTGTGCCCCAAGGCTCAGTCCTGGGCCAGATCTCTTTGATGTCTTTTAACACGGATCTGGGTGAGGGGATCGAGGTGCTCTCAGGCAGTTTGCAGAGGACAGCAAACTTAGTGACAGTGTTGATCTTCTGGAGGGTAGGGAGGCTCTGCAGAGGGACCTGGCCAGGCTGCATCCATGGGCTGAGGCCAATGGGGTGAGGTTGAACAAGACCAAGGCCTGGGTCCTGCCCTCTGGTCACAGCAACCCCATGGAGGCTCCAGGCTGGGAGCAGAGTGTCTGGAAAGTGCCCAGCAGAAAAGGCCCTGGGGGTGCTGGGTGACAGCAGCTGGAGATGAGCCAGCAGTGCCCAGGTGGCCAAGCAGGGCACCAGCATCCTGGCCTGGATCATCAGTGGTGTGGGCAGCAGGAGCAGGGCANGTGGCCATAGTGGTGCTGGGTTGATGTCCAGACTGAATGATCTTAGAGGTCTCTTCCAACCCAAACAGTTCTATGATGGTATTGTTCTAAGCCTGTGAAGCAGTCCCAACTCCTTCGTTTGTGAAGTGTGTGAGCCCTGAAGAGCTCTCAGCTGCCCCTCAAGTCATAGAATCATAGAGTGGTAAGGTTGGAAGGGACCTCAAGGATCATCTAGTTCCAACCCCCTGCCATAGGCAGGGACACCTCCCATTAGTATAGGTCACTCAAGGCCTGTATCCTTGAACAAGTGCAGCCAGGTCACTTGGTGAGTGTTGATAGAAGCTGGCCTGAAGCCTGCCAGGGTGGGAAGTTCCTCCAGGTCGCCTCTTCCACAGCTCCTGTGCCAGGGAGGAATGTCTTTGAGCTCTGACATGAGAGTTCCTTTGATGTAGGAGAGGTCAGTTCTGGAATTTGCATGGCCCCCTGACCAGCAGGCACAGCACCAGGTGTTGAGTTGCTCCTCCTGTCACCAGGTCCCTCACACAGACTTTCTCCTCACTCATTTGGGGGTTTTATGCTAAATCAGCTCTCAGATCTTCCCTCATTCATCTGCACTGCAGTGTGGTGACCAGAACTGTCCTGACTCTTGACCTAGAGAAGCTGAAGCAGGGAAATGATTCCCATTTGTGTTTGTGTCCTCATGGTGACAGAGGTTTATCTCCTCTTCTCCTGGTTGTTTTTGGAAAGAGCATCTCAGCCTGTGCACCACAATCCTACATACTTGTGTTGGCATTGCTGCTTGTCCAGCTTTTGGGTTTTCTTATCGTTGCATCTTAGCGCCTTCAGCCCCTTCAGCAGCTCCCTGAGGTGTCCATTCTGGAAGCTGGCTGGGAGCAAGCTTGAAACACAGAGAATGTCACCTCCAGCACTGTAGGAAGCTCCTTTCCAAGGATGGGCAATGACCTGCCTCAGTGGTCTGCTGTGGCTCTTCCTCTCTAAGAGTGGGCAGTGACCTTCCTCAGTCTGATGAACCTTCACAGCTTCAGATTGCATGGGGCTGGAAGGGACTTCCAGGGCATCTTATTTACCCCCTTCCACTCAGCAGGGACACCTCCAGCCAGAACAGGCTACCCAGGGACACATTCAGCCTGATCTTGAATGTGTCCAAGAATGGAGCCTCCACCACCTCCCTGGGCAGGCTGTTCCAGGGCCTCCCCACCCTCACCATGTCACTGACTCTTCTCCATGAATTCCCAAGCTCCACGGTATCAGCTGGGGACATCTCGCACTGCATCCCATACAGGGTGGGTTTGGTCCTTTCCAGCTTTCCCATCCCAGAGGTCTCTTGGATTTTCCCATCTGCTCTTTTCCAGAAGCCATCTACATCCAGTTCAGTGAGCAGGCAGAATTTATCACCTGTCACCACTTTACATTTGTCTCCTTTTCTTTCTTTTTTTTGTCTCCTGTTGCCCTTTTCTTCACTCCCAGAGTTCTGAGGTACTGACAGACCATATTCTGTAGGCTTTTTGGGGTTGTTATGTTTTCCCGACCCATTCCTGGACATCTGTGCCTGTTCCCTGCCTGCAGTAGCTTGAGGACTGCCCTGCTAATGTGACAGAAGAGTTTGTGAGGGGATTACCAAGCTCCATCCACAGTCCTTCCATCAGCCCTTCCTGGAAAGCTATCCTCTAACACATGGCCAAGAGCATGTGAGGCCATGTGTTCCTCTGTGCCTGCTAGGTTGGCTGGTGACAGCACAGGCTGTGACCCCACAGCCATCACCCAGCAGCCTTGATACCAGGAAGAGGTAATTATCAGGCTCTATTTTTCACTTCACCCTGCTCCTGCTCTGGTGTTTCTGTGCCCACTTTCACAGCGGCCCTGGGGCCTCTGCTGCTCTCAAAGGGTTCCTCTGTGTGGAGCATCTCCATGTGCTTGATGGAACCATGGGGTATGGTTTAGCATGGACAAGGGCAGCCTGAGACCAGATCCTGCTGGTGTCCACAAATATCTGAAGTGTGGTGGGCAAGAGGAAGGGACAGGACAAGGATTGATGGATGCAAACTGGACCCAAGGAGGTTCCACGTTAAGGAAGAGGAACTTCTTTGGTGTGAGGGTGCTGGAGGCCTGGAGCAGGATGCCCAGAAAGGTTGTGAAGTCTCCTTCAGGACCTGTCTGGATGTGTTCCTGTGTGATCTGCCCTGGTTGACAATGCTTTGATGATCTCTTCCAACCCCTACTATTTATATGAATTGTCTGGGTTGTAAAAGGCCTCCAAACTCGTCTAGTGCAACATCAACCCTACCCCACCATGGCCACTAAACCATGGCCCCAAGTGCCATGGCCACGCCTTTTTGGAACACTTGCAGGCATGGAGACCCCACCACCTCGCTGTGCAGCCTATTCCAACCCCTGACCACTCTTACAGCACAGAAATTATTCCTCCTGTCCAATCTAAACCTCCCCTAGGGCAGCTTGAGCCCATTCTCTCTTCTGTCACTTGTTTCTTGGCAGCAGAGCCCAGCCCCCACCTGGCTACAGCCTCCTCTCAGGGAGCTGTGGAAAGCAATGAAGTCTCCCCTCAGCCTCCTCCCAACACACACACACCCAGCTCCCTCAGGTGCTCCTCCCCAGACATCTTCTCCAGACCCTTCCCCACCTTTGTTGCCTTTCTCTGGACCTCCTCCAGCCCCTCAATACCTTTCCTGCAGTATACTCCTGGGTGCTTTGCCCTGAGTTTGCCTTCTCTCCCATCTCTCAGAGGTGCTGTCTGAGGAGCCCCATGTCCAGCATGGGCAGCCCAGAACCCTCTGTGATGGCTGAGGCTGGCAGTGCCTTGCAGCAACCCTGTCTCTGGGAGAGCAGCTGTAGGAGCAGGGGGCGACCTTAGGGTGCTTGGGGCATCTGTGGCAGCTCAACACAGCCCTGGTGTCTGGGAGCCCCAGCCTCTTCCTCCTCTGGTGGCTGCTTTCCAGGCTGCCCTTGTGGTGAGAGTGTGGGTTTGGCACCCCTGGATGCCACAGGGTGTGCCGACGCCGCGTCAGGCCGCAGCTGTTGCCAGGCAGCTCTTCAATATTGACTGCAGGCTGCAGCCCAGCTGCCAGCCACAGCCACACAGCTGAGTGACAGCAGAGGCAAACCCAGGAGACCACACTGCTGTTGGCTACCAAAGGAAGGCACGGAGATGGGCAGCTCCTTTTCACTGTCAGTCAGCATGGTTGCAGACCCCACACGTGAAGGCGATTGGAGGGACAAGGACCCTCCCTTCCTGTGGCTGTGCTGGGGAGAGTGAAAAATCACAAGCCTTGAGGTCCCCTCCAGCCCAAACCGTTCTGTGATCAGGGAACGATGGAAGTGTTTTGTTTGAAAAAGGCTTCCAAGATCATTGAGTCCAGCTGTGGAGTCACAGAATGGTAGGGGTTGGGTGGGACCCCCTGGAGATCATTGAGTCCAACCTACCTGCCAAAGCAGAGTCATCCAGGGCAGGTCATGCAGGAACACAGCCAGCTGGGTTTGGAAAGTCTCCAGAGGAGGAGACTCCACAACCTCTCTGGACAGCTGACTCCAGCCCTCCAGCACCCTCACACCACAGAAGCTTCTCCTCCTTTTCAGGTGGCACCTCCTGGACTCCAGTTTGTGCCTCTTGCCCCTTGTCCTGTCCCTGGGCACCACTGACAAGAGAAAATACTGTAGACTTTAGGAAAGAAGTGCTGCAAATAAAGGCAGGCACAGTGTGCCCCAGAGGAGCCAGAGGCCCATGGTGGTGGAGCACTACCTGGGCACACAGAGGTGGTCTATGGAAGGTGTCCCTGTCCCACCCTTCCCACATGCCCCATGCCCCCAGCTCCACGAGGCTGGGCTTTGTTTCCCCAGATCAGCCCTGAGTGTCTGCAGGGAGGACACTTTGGTGTTCCCCACAGCTGCTGATCATCATCCACCCCTCAAACTGTTCTGTGTCCCGAACTCTTCTTCTTCCTCCAGGAGTGTCCAAACAGCTCCACAGCTTTCAGTCCCTGCTGGTTGCTTCCCTGCAGGTGGACAGAACAGAAGGTAGCAGGAGCTGCATTCTTTGGGAGGCTTTCAGTGATTTCTGCGAGTTGTAGTGGTGCTGCTGTGCTGCTGATCAGGAGATCCTTCTTCTGTGCGTTGGGTTTCTGAGGGTAAGGGAAGGGCTCAGAAATGTGTGTGAGAAAGACAGGGACTGAGGTGACTAATAGCAAGGTGTAGGAGACATACCTACCTGTTAGTAATGCAGGAGGAATTCAAGATGATTTCATGGAGAAGAAAGAAGAGGAAGGGAAAAAAACCATTCAGAGACACGGCCTTGCCTGCAGAGTGCCTGATGGTGGGCACATGGAGCTTGAAAGTTCCTGTCCCCTGCCCAGGCATGCCAGGCTCTGTGCAGTCCTGTACAATCCTCTGCAGAAAGTGCAATCTCTACAGCAGTCTGTGTCATGGAACAGTTTGGGTTGGAAGGGACCCTCAAAGATCATCCAACTCCCTGTGCTGCTGCTCTGCCTGCTTTGGCTGCAGTCCAGCACACAGCTGCCTGCTGGGCTGCCAGTGATCATTGCTGGCTACTGGGGAGTTCATCACCACCTGGCACCCCCAAGGCCTTCTCCTCCAGACTGCTCTCCAGCCACTGCTCACCCAGCCTTCTCAGAAAGAGAAAATCATCATTAATTTAGAAAGTAGATGGTTATAGGGAGAAGCATAGAAGATAGGAACCAGGAGTAGTCTTGGGTGTTGGCAAAGGAATGTTTAAGTCATCCTCTTAAAACTGTGGGTGTTGGTCTCTTCTCCCTAGTAACAAGTGATGGAACAAATGGTTTCAGCCCATGGGAGGTTTAGGTTGGGCAGCAGAAGAAACTTCTTCCCTGACAGGCTTCTCAGAACCTGGCCCAGGCAATCTGGGGAGGCAGCTGCAAGCCCATCCCTGAAGGAATTTCCAGGAGGCAGAGGTGTGGTGCTGAGGGCCATGGCTTAGTTCCAGCATAGTCAGAGTTGGAAAATGGTTGGACTGGAGGATCTGGAAGGTCTTTTCCAGTCAAGGTGAAGAGACCTGGGGAAGTTGGTGTCTGAGGAGCTCCTCATGAGCCAGCAGTGCCCTCCTGCAGCCCAGCAGGCAGCTGTGTACTGGGCTGCATCCATAGGAGTGGTCGGCAGGGCAAGAGAGGGGCTTATGCCCCTTGGCTCTGCTCTGCTGAGACCTCACCTCGAATCCTGCCTCCAGTGCTGGTGTCCCCAGCAGAAGAAGGACGCAGAGCTGGTGCAGAGTCCAGGAGAGGCCATAAAGGTGATTCAAAGGCTAGAGCAGCTCTGCTGTGAGGATAGGCTGAGGGAGCTGGGGGTGTTCAGCCTGGAGAAGTGAAGGCTTCAGGGGGACCTCAGAGCTGCCTTCCAGTGCCTGAAGGGATCCTGCAGGGAGGCTGCAGAGGGACTTTTCCTGAGAGTGTCTAGAGACAGGACAAGGGGGAATGGGTTGCAGCTGAGGCAGAGCAGGATCAGACTGGATCTGAGGAAGAAGTTCTTCAGTCCCAGTGTGGTGAGACTGGAACAGGCTGCCCAGGTAGGCTGTGGATGCCTCCAGTGTGGGAATGTTAAAGGCTTTGAGCAGCTGAGTCTTGTTGAGAGGCGTCCCTGCCCATGGTGGGGAGATTGGAGCAGATGAGCTCTGAAGTCCCCTCCAGCCTGAGCCATTCAGTGTTTCTGTGATCCTGACGGTGCAGTGTCTTAGTCCAGGCAGTGCCATGGCAAACATGCAGGTACACCCCAGGAAAACCAGCAATTTGTAGTGCTCACATCAGGGTTAAATGTTCTGTGCTACTGTGATCCAGCGGGGAGCCACAACTTGGAGCAGAGGAGGGTGAAGGAGGTGCAGGGTTGCATCCCTATAAAATATTGATGAAGAAATTGGAGCATCGCTGGGCCGTGAGGTTTGAGACTGCAGAGCTAAAGCCTGCCCTTCTCAGGTGATCATCACTGAGGGCTACAGGACAGCCACTGCTATTTCCAGCTTCTCTGAGAGCCTCTGTTGGTGTGGTACAGAAAGGTTAATGAATCCTTTCTAACTCAAACTTATTTTTGTTTGCTAATTTAACGTTAAGTGATGACAAACCAGTCCATCCAAAGGGAGGATTCTCAGTTGGAAACTCAGCATTCCAACTCCAGCTTTCAGTAACAATGCTTGATTTTTAGCTGGGTGCCTAAAACAATTCAGGCTTCTTATTCCTTCCTTCATGGCAGCTTGGATGAGAACATTAAAAGTTAATTAATTTGTCATCTTTGCTTTTTGTCTCCTCAGAAGCAGCCCCCCGCCGTGGGTGCATCAAAACCACAAGTGGTGAAGCCAACTGAGACAAAGGTATGAATTCCCCAGACCCTATTGCTGTCACTCAGACAAACAATTGTGCAGCAGTGGAATCTCTTTTCTACACTTTGACACTGGGTAACTTTATTTGGCTTATTTCCTGTCTGCTGTTTAGTTTACTCTTCAAAAACTTCGAAAATCCAGCATGGAGGGATTAGAAGGGCCTCTGGAGATCACCCAGTCCAACCTCCTGCTTCAGCAGGGCATCCACAACAGCTTGCCCAGGAACACAGTGGTCAGGAGGGGTTGGAAGCTCTCCAGAGGAGACTCCGCGAGCAGGCTTCCAGCATCCTCACACCAAAGAAGTTTTATTCTCCTGTTCAACTGGAACCTCCTGGGTTCCAGTTTGTGCCCCTTGCTCCTTGTCCTGTCCCTGGTTATCACTGAGCAGAACCTGGCCCCATCCTCTTGCCCCCCACAGCCCCTTTAGCTCTTGCTGAGCATTGATCAGATCCCCTCTGATACGCTCTTCTCCAGGCTCAACAGCCCCAGGGCTCTCAGCCTTTGCTCCTCAGAGAGATGCTCCAGGACCCTCAGCAGCTTTGGAACCTCCCATGGTCTCTCTCCAGCAGTTCCCTGTCCCTGTTGAACTCGGGAGCCCAGAGCTGTCCCCAGGACTCCAGGAGCATGTGATCTGTCTCAGTGCTTTACAGAGCTCTGTGAAGGTTTTCTGGCATCATAAGCCAGAAGAGTTAATTAAAATGGTGCCTTTGATCTCATCCACACTCTGTGACATGCTCACAGCTCCCCCCAGTGCAATCACAGGGTTTTGTGTTTACCTTTAACAGACTTCCACTTGCTGGAGGAATCTGGGACAAGTTTCAGCTTTTAGTGTTGGTGCAGTTGCATCACCTCATCAATCTCATCCCCTTGCCTGCCTGACAGCTTCCGTGCCTTTGTCCTTTATGCGTGTTCTGTCTTGTTTGATGAGCAGGGCTGCTGCAGTTGGTAGCTGTGTCATCAGTCATGCCCTGTGCTTGTTAGCAAGGAGTCATCCTCCTGCCTCAAGCCTATGCTGCCTCAGGAATGCACCCATCTTGTTTGAGCAGTGATTAATGTTCCTCTCCCTCCTGCATTTTCCACAAGCACAATAATGAAACCCACAGAAACCTCAAATGAGAACAGCATAGACTTGTGCAGCTTGTGGCAGCATAAAGGAAGGTACACAAAGGCCCCAAAACTGCTGAAGGTCCTGGAGCATCTCTGTGAGCACAAAAGGCTGAGAGCCCTGGGACTGAGAGCCTGGAGGAGAGCAGCCCCAGAGGGGATCTGATCAATGCTCAACAAGAGCTAAAGGGGTTGTGGGGGGCAAGAGGATGAAGACAGACTCCGCTCAGTGGTGCCCATGGACAGAACAAGAGGCANATGCAGAAGCTTTAAAGCATCTCATGAATTCACTATGCTCTTGTTTAAGATAGTAGTGGAAACTGCCACGCAAATCCTTTGGCAGCAATTAAGTGACTTGTTACTGTTATACTTAATTACATCAAAAGTCCCCAAGATTCAGTCACTGCTCTGCTGACCACTTTGCAGCACGCCAAGGAGCGAAGCCGTGGCTCTTGCCTAACTGCGAGATGATTCTGTGACTCAATCTGAAAAAAAGGACTGAAAAGACCCAAATAAACCTTACTTACAAGGTAAGTTTGAGAGTAAAACATCCGTTAAAAAAAAAACATCCCAGGGTGCACTATAATAATGCTTAAATTAAGGCTGAGAGTGGACCTAGTTCTTCTAAAGATGAGCAGCAACTCTGTGTGCTGACATCATGCATGCAGTGCTTTAGAGTAATAATCACCATTCCAAACATTGCTCTTAATACTAAAGAAAGCTGATAACTCACAGTGATGCTGAATTCATCTCAGTTTAGGTGAAGTCTGCATGTAAATCTTTCAGAAATAAGTTTCACAGATTAATTAAATGGTTTGAATTGGAAGAGACCTCAAAGATCAGCCAGTTCCAACCCTCTGCCATGGTCAGGGCCACCTTCCACCAGGTTGCTCAAGACACACATCCAACCTAGCCCTGAACACCTCCAGGGAGGGATCATCCAGAGCCTCCCTGGGCAACCTGTGCCAGGAACACCTCACCCTTACTGCCAAGAGTATCTTCCTCCTCTCCAGTCTCAATCTCTTCTCTAACTTTCATTGATTCTGCATGGTTATGTTAATACTGACAGTGGTGAGGTCAGCAGAGCTCTCCACAGGTGCCGTGTCCATGCAGATCCAGCTCTGCAAGTGGATCAGGCTGCTCAGGGCTCACTGGACAAGCTTTTGAGTACTTCAGGTGTGGATTGCAGGGCATCTCTGTGTGTCTGGTCTGATCTATGATCACCTTCATCATGATAATCCTTCTCCTTCTGTGGTAGGAGAGGGTCCTTTGCTGCCACTTCCCTCTGCAGACAGCCCAGCTCTGTCTGCTCTGTGTTTGAAGTCAGACTTTACACACCTCACAGACACTAGAAACCCTTTTCCCCTTGCACGCCTCTGCCCTGGATCAGCAATGGCGTGGGCAGCAGGAGCAGGGCAGGGATCGTGCCCCCTGTGCTGGGCATTGCTGAGGCCACAGCTTGAGTGCTGGGTTCAGTTGTGGGCCAGTCCCTCCCGTAAGGACCCTGAGGGGCTGGAACAGGTCTAGAAAAGGGCAGCAAAGGTGGAGAAGGGTCTGGAGAAGAGGTCAGGGAGGAACATCTAAGGGAGCTGGTCATGTTCAGTGTGGGGAAGAGGAGGCTGAGAGGAGACCTCATTACCCTCTACAGCTCCCTGAGAGGAGGCTGCAGCCACTAGGCAGTGGGGGTTAGGCTCCACTGCCTAGTCTCAGGTGGTAGAAGGAGAAGAAATGGCCTGAAATTGTGCCAGGAAGGCTGAGGTTGGCCATGAGGAATAATTTCCGTGCTGTGAGAGTGGTCAGGGATTGGCACAGGCTGCCCAGGGAGGCATTGGAGTCCCCATGCCTGGAGGTGTTTGGAAAGGTGTGACCATGGCCCTTGGGGCCATGGTTTAGTGGCCATGGTGGAGTTGAGTTGATGTTGGACTGAATAAACTTCAAGACCTTTTCCAACCCAA
>VWYK01066078.1:14827-27549 GCA_013399775.1 Semnornis frantzii | reverse complement strand
GCAAACTATAGATGGTACCTTTGTAAATGTAGTACTGTGTTAGAAGCTGTTTCCTTTTAGTACACAGGAATGCAGTATGTCTAAGCAAATCCACAGATTTCTCAGTGAAGCTAGCATCATGCTTATGAAATTCTTTCCTGTGTCTTTCGGAAAATCCGAACCCTGCCATTGTCTTGACTGAAAACCTTGTAGCATCTGTAGGTATGGCATGGTACAGCAAGCCATTACTTTTGGACAACATAGAGCAATGTTTAACTGCAGCTTCAGAGAGCTGAGAAAACTGATCAGATCTTACAGTTATTTATAACCAGTTTCTTACTTTTTTAATCTTGAAAGTCGTTGTCATGCATACAGAAAGGCATCATTTGTGCACTTGAATGTAAATCTCTATGGTGTTTCTGGAAAAGCAAAAGGATCACTGCCACTATAACTTCTTGCTGATAACTTGCTGTCTTGTGTTAATGACAAGTCTACAGTGTAAAATCACATACAATTACCAAAGCTTTTCTATCCTCATAGACAAATAGCCAAAAGTGATGTTTCATGGGTTAGTACTGTTATTTATAGATACATATATATCCATCAGTAAGCTTTTGCTAACTGAGTAAAGCAGGTACTAGTAAAAAAGTGATAGACACTGCCTGATTTAAAAGATTTGAGTGCTTATAGTTGCTGTTTCAATGTGCAAAATTGATGGCAGCATTAAAATGATGAGTTTGCTTTTTGAAACTCTTCTGAACTTAATCTTACTGTTGTCATTCTAAAACTAAACCATAAGCTTGGTGACTAAACATGGTGACTTTTACAGCTAGGTTTGAACCATGAACATTACAACTAGGAACGCCATGAACATAAGTAGATTTGTGACCTGAATTGCTCTGTGCACCACAGTGAAAACATTTCAAAACTGCTGGGAAGCAGTCTGCTTGGTGTGACAACCAAATGTCACCCACAGGGATGTTGATGCTGCCTTCAGGAGGAGCCACAAGTGCGTACCAAAGAAGGCAAGCAGAATTGCTACCAACCTGGAGTTTCTGAATTTAAATCCTCAGTCAGAAACAGAGGGCTTCTCTTTTTATTTCCCCTACCTGACCTGCATTTCTTTTTCTTTCTACTTGGTGTAACTTAAATGCTGTGTAGGTGGTGGCCATCAATAGTTCCTGAATAAGGTCCAAGTTCATGTACAGCTTTATACCAGTGCCCTGCCAATTTGACCCAGGACGCTGCAGCTTGCTGGAGAAATCCTTTGGGGTTCTCTTATTTGAAGGATCGATGTCATGGAGGGAATTAAATTTCTCACATTTTGAAACACCAATGCTAGCAGTCATGTTTTGGCTACTTTTCATAAATTCATAAATGGGGAGGAACTTCTAAAATACATTCAAATTCTGTCTCATGGTTCAGCCCTTATGTTGAGTTCACTGATGAGGATTGAAGGTTAGGGTCTGTTGTCTCTTGACAGGAAAGGGATGTTCTAAAGCCAGAGTGGATGGATATTCCTGGGAAATATTTCAGAGGTTTTTTGTGTCTTCTGCCCCAAGACTAGATGATTCTTTTCCCCAGAAGTTATATAATGTGGATTTAAAGAAAAGGATTGCATTTCACTTTCCAAGCAGGCATTAGAATGTCAGTTCCCTATTGTGTATTTCTCATTAACACCAGTAAGAAAAGACTGTGCCATCCCCAAATTGGAATGGTTTATTGAAGCATAGTGTCTGTCATCTCAGACCTCATAGGAGTCATATAATGGAGTATTGCTGTAAATATGTGGAGGAGACTTAGATGAATTGAAACGTAGGCTTTTAGTTTTCATGAAGCTATGAATAAAAAATTGTAAATTTACTCTTGATCTAATGTACATTTTTATGTAGCCATTAAATTCTCTATTTAATCTATCGGTTTCTCACTGTAAATGTTTTTACTCTCAGTTGAATGCTGGGCACTGTTTGTAATGTATGTACACAAAGGTGTTTTTTTCTATCAACGTAGACTTTTTTGCACATTTTTGGAAGTATTTAATTTGTACACTGATTTAATACTCTGACCAATTGTTGATGGATGTATGAGAATCACGTGTGTGTGCAATGTACTACTGTCTGGATGTATGTTTTTGTTTTTTGTTTTGTTTTGTTTTTTTAATTACTCCTTTTGAGATGTTGCTACCAGTAACTGCACTGCTGTTGCTGCTTTACATGGAATATCTTATGTATAAAACAAACCAACAAACGTAAAAAGATAAAAGCAATTAAAAAATTAGCTTATGGTTATCTTGGTTGAGGAACTCAGGAGCTGAGTGTTGCTTACTAGTTCCATTTGTCTGATGACCTTCCAAACTTCAAACAAGTGAAACCCCCTTGTAATTCTGTGTATGCATTGAATGTGTGTGTGTATATATCCCAGTAACCTTATTCCACAATTTCATTTCTACATTTTTATGAACTTGTTTTTTAAGGGTACTATGTTTAGTTAGAATAATTAAATATATAAAAGCTTTGAGAGATGATTTACTAGATAAATATATTTTCAGCTGGCTGATGTTCAAAATATTTTTTTAATTTTTGTTTTTAACCATTCGAAATGTATTTGTATTTCCAAGATCAGACACGAATTGTACTTAGAAATATATTAAAACACTCTGTAGGGACAACAGTGTGATTTCTCTGTTAAGAATTCTGTATTGCAGAACTATGCCGACCTGCATTTCTGATTGGCTTTTGTTACTGCTGTTATTTTAAACGCGCGTTGCGGAATCCGATGTTTTTAATTATGCTTTTTTTAAAACTCGCTCTTGTGCCTTGCCCGCGCCCTTTGCGCGCGGCCGTCCGCTGTAACCACGGCCACGCTCGTCCGCCCGCCCGCGCGAAACCCGGCGGCGGGGGCGCTCCCAGCGACACGGAATCGAGGCGTTGCTTGCCTCCACCTCTTCCGAGCGGCGGAAGTGACGCGTCCGTAGGGCGCCGCTCTGCGCCGGCTCTGCGGGGCGGCCATGGGCAGGAAGGAGCGGGGTGAGCAGGCCGGGGTGGGGGGCATCGGCGGGGAGCTGCCCGGCGGCGCGGGGTTGGGCTGGGGTGGAGCGGGGAGGTCCCTCTGGGGCGCCGCGGTCCCGGGTGGCGGCTGTGCCATTTTGTCTCAGTTTCAGCTTTGCTCCCAGATAAGAAGAAGTCCAAGAAGCGCCATTATGATGACGACGAAGACGATGAAGACGAAGCTCCGGGCAAGGAGTCTCAGGAGGCTGTGCCTTCCGCCGCAGGGAAGCAGGTGGAGGACAGCAGCACCAAAGTGGACGAGTACGGGGCGAAGGACTACAGGCAGCAGATGCCCCTGAAGGCCGATCACTCCTCGCGTCCCCTCTGGGTGGTACGTGCGGCCGTGGCGTCTCGCTGCGCCCACCCCAAACCTTGGTTTGCTTGAGGGTCGGTGAGGTGCCCGGGCTTGCCCGTACAGCTAACGGTACCTGTTGGCAGCGGTTTGACATAGAGTAACGCGCTGCAAGCCTGGGAAGGTGACCTGGTTGCTGTAAGTCTTTCCCTTATTGGTAGGGTTTGCAAATGAGACTCACTGGGGCATTTTTGTAGGTTTTTCACCCCATAAAGTAGCCAGAATTGTCTTGGAGACCATCCAGCCAAGCCTGCTCGGCTCTCCAAAGTCAAATAGGGACACCTGAGTAACGGTTGTGTGTCGGGGTGGAGAGAGGGTGCTCCTGGGGTTGGCCTTGGCAGTGCCTTCAATGCGAGATTTGTTCTGCTCTGGAGGGATGCGCGAGTGTGGCGCCTGCAGGCACTTGCTTCAGAACACTTGAACTGTGAGCAGTGAGACCACTCAAGGCAGCACCACCAAGCCCTTTGCTTAGAGCCCCTTGGAATTGCTTCCATGCCAGCAGCCTCCTTACAAATCCCCTTTGTCAAGTATCCCTTACCACTGACTGGACAGGTCAGTGGAGCACCAGATCTTTCTGGGAAAGAGGTAGAATGGTTTGTGTAAGTAACCGCATTGTGTAATGATACAGGTGAGGTCTGCTGATGCACTGACACAGCAATGTGTATTGGAATGAAGCAGCCTTAAATCACATTAGTCCGCATCTTTAGTAACTTGTACTGTTTGTTTCTTCTGCCCTGAAAGGGATGTCAGTAAATCTGACCAAGATGTTGCCAGTAGTACAAGCAGATGGAGAAGAGGTGGTTGTTCTGTTAGCATCTGCAGGGGTGTTAACTGAATGCTGTTCTGTGCAAAAAGAGTTAGGAGTTTTGATTTAGGGGAATAGGGCTGGAAGCGGTCTCTGCTCAAACACAATTTGCTTAGCGTTAAACAAACAAGGGACCCCAACACATCAATCTGGAAAAGCTTAATCTGTGTGGATGTGTTTTTCACTTGGTGCCATAGAAGGGACACAGTCAAGTCAATGTCTGGACGCTTTCAGAAAACAAAAATTGTATGTTCATTTGTCTTCGTTTTTACTTGTAACTTTGTTGTTAGGGCAGATTTTTTTTATTTTTTTTTTTTTAAAAACCCTGTGATGCATTGCTATTTAAACAGTGGACTGTCTCTCTGTCACTATGCAGCGTTTTAGGAAGTTCCTTCTTTTTCCCAACTGTTGTGCCTTCAGCATTTCCTCTTATTTTTGTAGGCTCCTGATGGGCATATTTTTCTAGAAGCCTTTTCTCCAGTTTACAAATATGCACAGGACTTTTTGGTTGCCATTGCTGAGCCTGTGTGCAGACCAACCCACATTCATGAGTACAAGCTGACTGCTTACTCTCTGTATGCTGCTGTTAGCGTCGGCTTACAAACAAGTGACATCACAGAGTATTTACAAAAACTGAGCAAGACTGGTGTCCCAGATGGAATAATTCAGTTTATCAAGGTAAGACTGTTTCACTTGAATTGCAAATATACCTGCTGTTACTAATGTATTCCTTCCCTATTGCCTCTGCTTGTTTTTCATTAATCATTCATTGATGTTTTTGAGCTTATTCCATTTTTTCACTGCTTCAAGAGAACAAAGGCTTTGTCTTATTTTCTTTTTCTATAGTATATGGGCCGCAATGCATCCTATGTGGGGTCCACATCTACTTAAAAATCAGTATATCCAAGTGTCTGTTTGCAGAGTTTCAGCTAGTAGGCATTGTATGTGGGGGAAGTTTCTTCAGGTGCTGCGAAATATAGTTTGCCTTACCTTGAAAATATCTTCTTGCAGTTTGGGATTGGGTATAAAAACTGAAAATCTGTGGTTGATTTCTTGTTGGGCATGACATGTGGACCATCTGAAAAGGCATGTTGAGGTTTGTTCTGTGGGCACAAGAGCACTGCAAGTAAATATTTTGTGATGGTGTGCTTCTTCAAAAAGACCTGAAGTGCATTGCAGCATTTGGTCCCAAATGTAGAACTGATCTTTGGTGTATTCCTAATGATTGCTTTTGTTCATTTGTAGCTGTGTACTGTCAGCTATGGGAAAGTGAAACTGGTACTTAAACATAACAGGTAAGTGGCTTTTTCCTTTACTAGCATGGCAGAGAAAGTCTTCCAGATGCAGAACTGTGAATAATGAGTGATATCAGTGACTGTTGAGTCTTGCAGCTCCCAGCCAAGTGTAGCATGTGTCAAGACAAGATCACTTGCAGAAGTGTTTAATAGATTAGTCAGTGAATTAAATGAGGCTGTCCTGAGCTACTAGTGGTTATTATTACTTCTTTAAAAGTAGGTTGTGAATTTGACATTTTAGCTTGTTTCTTTATTGCTTGGGCTTGCAATAGATTATCATGGTATTGAGAGAATTCCTTCCTAATTTATTTGAACTTAGTTAGTTGGTTTTTTGTTTTTTTTTTCTGTAGCTGTCCTTCAGTCTTGTGCATGCTTGCTTGTGATTCGTTCAGGAAGCATAAGCAAATCCATTGACGAGGTGTGTGTTTGTTGCTGCGTTGATTTTTTTTCAACCTAGAAGATAACATTGGAAAGGACATTGAGAGGTCAGTTAGTTGATAGCTGACCAATTTTATCTAAGCTTATGATTTGGCAGTAGGGAGAGGAAAGGAAGGAGACAGCAGAAACCTGAAGGCCTCTGTCTCTATCTTACCTGTATTTTGCCTTTCTCCTTTTGTTTCTTTGGCAAAGTTCTCAATTGTCAGACAGCCACAGATAAGGCCTGGGACTGTCATCTAATCCTCTGCTTCTGCTGCTGCATTTTCGAACCTACTACTTTGGGTGGAACTAACAATGGTTTTACTAGCAGGGTTTTGTTCTCTCCTAGGTGTTTCTGAGAAACAGATTACTCATGCCATTTAAGACTTAAGTTTCTTAGCTCACATTTTAACTGTGATTTCTAATCTGTATCATGATTGAATCTCCAGGAAGAGAAACAAATTCAGGATGCATTAATTTAAACATTTAGATTAGTTTTCATTTTGGTCTGGTGGGTGGGAGCTTAAAACACCACATCTGTGTTTTCAGACTCCCCACAATTCAATCTCAAAACCATTGGCTTGTGTCACATGTCACCAATAAGATGTGAGAGCACTCTCTAGGCAACTGTGCTGAAGTTTTCCCGCTTGTGTTGTGCTGGAGAATGTTTGAGCAAGATGGATAAGGACAAAATATGTGATGCTTTTGATATAAGGCACCTTTTGAATTTTCCGATTGGCATAATTTTTTTACTTTTAAATTACCACCTCCAGATTGGATACTTGAGAGCACGTCTGGGATAACTATAGATTCAGGCATCTGTGCTGCTCTTCATGAAAGCTATTCTGTTGATTAATTCATAAAAGTGTTTTTCCTCTTTTCGTAGGTATTTTGTGGAAAGTACCCACCCTGATGTCATTCAGCAGCTTCTACAGGACCATGTAATAAAAGACTGTCGCCTGAGAAATGCTGAGGGTGAAGAAACAGAGCTCATCACAGAGACATTCACAAGTAAATCAGCGGTATGTTTGGGCACCTTTTGAGATTACTGAATTAACAGTTGAAAAGTGGTTGAGTAGTTGGGAGTGATTATTGTTTGTTGTATCAGGAATTGCTTTTGGTTCTGTAAGCAATGATCCGTGCCTCCTTGATGAGCCCAAATTTGAGACAGGCAGTGTGTCTCTAATGAAACTCTTGGTCTAAATTCCTGTCCGTCTATTTCAGATTTCCAAATCCAGTGAGAGTAGTTTTGGTCCATCAACATCACAGGGAACAGATGCTCAGAATAAGCCAGATGTCCCAGCTGACTTATTTGAGTTTTATGAACAAATGGACAAAGATGAGGAGGAGGAGGAAGAAACACAGACTGTGTCTTTTGAAGTCAAGCAGGTATGACTATTTTAGTCTCTGCGTTTGTAGCTTTTGGGAATGTGTCTGGGACTGGCAAATAAGCATGATAACTTTAAAGTACAGTGGCTCCTTGATTGGGGAGTTCACTGTAAGTCATTAACGGTTCTTTCTTGTTACATTCCAAACTCTTAGAATCTTTCTCTTGTGTACAGAAGGTGGCCTGCAAAGCACAGTGGTCACAGGCCAGAGAAAGGCTCCAGAGGGAGGTTCTTGTGTGCTGCTTAATGTTGCTTTCTGCAAGACGAAGTGGGAATTCAGTAGCAGACGAATCCACTGTTCGTTTCAGAGCTTCCTTGTCATTTCTGTTTGTTTATTTTGTTGGTTTGGGGTTTTTTTCCCTCTTGTTTCTTTTTTCCCCTCTGTTTTGTGATTCATGTTTCTAGAAAGAACTCTGAGTGGTTCTGATTTCATAACTTAAGAAGGGCAACTGTGGGTTGGAATACAGGCTCACCCGAAGTATGTAGTCTGGTTGGGGGGAAAAAAGAGAGAAAGAATTAATTCAGATGTGGAAAATGTACCAATCTGAATTTTTGTTTCCTCTTCAGGAGATGATTGAAGAACTTCAGAAACGTTGCATCCATTTGGAGTACCCCTTGCTGGCAGAATATGATTTCAGAAATGATTCTGTGAATCCTGATATTAACATAGATCTGAAACCTACAGCTGTCCTCAGGCCCTATCAAGAGAAAAGTTTGAGGAAGATGTTTGGAAATGGGCGAGCCAGATCTGGTGTTATTGTCTTGCCATGTGGTAAGTGTCTAGGTTGGTGTTTAGAGGCCTTGTTCTTTATTTCCTAGCAGTAAAGTAGCTTCCAGATATGACAGCTGCTTAGGTTTAGAACAGTAGTAAGGACTTTTCTGGCTATCATAATGCTAAGTCCTCTTGGTTTTTACCAAGTGGGGGGTGGGGCTGTGGTGGGAGAGTGGTATCTACTGAACAATGCTGCCAAGTATCCCTGTAGTGACCGAAGAACTGATGTGCAGTTGTGATAGCTTCAGACAGCTGTGCACGCTTTCACTGTTTCTTCTGAGTCAGCTTTACTGGACTTCCAGTGAAATGTAAAGCTGTTGATATTGGAATAATTTCTTCCTTGGTTGGTAATAGACTGGAAAGAACTGGGAATACAAATATGGCATAAGGGGAGTGCAAAGGAGGAAAGCGCCTAAGTTTTGGACCTTGAGAAAGGTTGTCCCAATACCTCCCCTCTATCGTAAGCAATAGAAAAAGGAGAGAACAGGAGATTGCGTGGCAGATGCCCTTGGTATTGGCAGTGGAGGGGGCGCAGAAGAGGTAGATCAAGAGTACGCCTTAGGGAGTATGTAGGGGTTGCTGGGAGAACTATGAAGGAGTAATGAAAAGATCTAAATACCTGCTGTGTGGGGAAGAAAGCGTAGCTGATGGGATTGGTTGAATAGATCGTTTCTAGAGGAAGCTTTCTGTAGCCCTCTGGAACGTAATGCACTTTTGAAATGTAAAAAAACATCAGAATTACTGTAAACAATGGCTTTGCCAATTAGAAACAACATTATTCTTGAGAAAATACAGTTAGACAATCCAGGTGCTTTTTTTTCAGAAATAAATGCTCTCTTTTTTTTTGCTCCTACCTGGTTTCGCATCCTCTCACAGGTTTCCTGTTTTCCTTTGCTACTTTTTTTTAAACCCCTTCTACTCCCCTGGTACCTGAGAGGTTACTGACCATCACCCTTCCCCCCCCGCAGGTGCTGGCAAGTCTCTGGTTGGAGTGACAGCTGCATGTACTGTCCGCAAGCGGTGTCTGGTCCTCGGTAATTCTGCAGTGTCTGTAGAGCAATGGAAAGCCCAGTTCAAGATGTGGTCCACCATTGATGACAGTCAGATATGTCGGTTCACTTCTGATGCCAAAGACAAGCCCATTGGTTGTTCTGTTGCTATCAGCACTTATTCCATGTTGGGACACACAACAAAAAGGTCCTGGGAAGCAGAAAGAGTAATGGAGTGGCTTAAAAGTCAAGAGTGGGGCCTTATGATACTCGATGAAGTACATACTATCCCTGGTAAGGAAACAGTGTGCAAACCTTTCCAGTTACACATGCTGCTAACATTACACTTTTAAAAGTGGTATTTTTTTGCCATCTTTCTTGTGATTAATGTAGTGAAAAAACCCATGGCATAGGGTTTGGAAACAAGTAAACTGCCTTGTTGGGGGTTGTTTTTTTTTTGTTTTGTTTTTTTGGGTTTTTTTTTGTTTTTTTTTATTTTTTCATTTGACACTGTAAAGTTTGTCTGACCACTTGTTTTCTGAAACCCATTGTTTTCTGTGATGCTGGTGTGAATTACAGGTGCCTTCTACTTCTGTGTAGGTGGCTGAAGTGCTCTAGAAATACTTGAGTTACATCTGTATAATTTTGCTTAGAAAAATTTGAACAGGAGAGGAAGTCATCCACCTTCTTTTGTTTTGAGTAACAGCAGCAGTGTAGACTGCTTTTGTTAGATCTGTGTCTGCTCATTAAAATACGAGTAACCATAGTGATTACTATCCAGGAATGTCTACTGTATGTGATATTACTGCATAATTGAGATCTATGCTATTGGAAGGCTTTAATGTGGCAGTACAGTGCCTGTGCAATAATGTGGCTAAAAATACCAAAATAGATTCTGCTGGCTGCTCTGCCTTATGATTCCATTTGAATATAATGGATTTCAGAAGATGACCTTGATGATTAACTGCCATTTTACCATAACAGTATGTCACTGCCACTGTTTGTTCTTGGTTTTATAAGAATTAAGGTATAGAACCTCTTCTATGATCTCTAGCAATATTAAAGATGAGTAATTATGCTACATACTACAAGTCTTGATTGTGGCAGTCAGCCAAGAATCCCTGTGTCATAGCTCTTTCTGTGAAATACTCTGTAATCTAAGACAAGCCTTGTAAACTCTGAATATATTAATTTTCTCTTGGGAAATGGGAAATTATAAATATGCTGGAAGGTTTAGTGGGGTTTCCAGAGTACACCGAAGATGTAAACTAAAGCTGCAACCATTGTGAAGTTTTGCTGTAATAGATTTGTTTAGTATTTGTGAAATGGGGTAAAATTTCCCAATACTCTGCATGCTTTGTGATCAGCAGTTGATGAAATTGCCTTTTTTTAAGTTGCAGTATTGCCTTCTATACCCATTAAGGAAAGTAAACAGAAAATTTGTCTTGCATTTCTTAGCAAAAATGTTCAGACGGGTGCTCACTATTGTGCAAGCTCATTGTAAACTGGGGCTGACTGCTACCCTGGTCAGAGAAGATGATAAAATTGTTGACCTCAACTTCCTGATTGGACCAAAACTCTATGAAGCCAACTGGATGGAACTGCAGAACAGTGGCTACATTGCTAAAGTCCAGTGTGCTGAGGTGATGCTCTGCTTTTTAGTACTACAAGTGTTTGTTTAGTATGCTTGTAATATTTTGTGGTTTTATTTTAAGGAAGATATGTATACAACTGTCAGTATTTAACTGGGGAAAACCAGTGCCTTAGGACCTTCTGTGTACTTTGTAGCTTAGGCAAGTCTGTCACTGGTCATTACCAGTATGAGGTAAATCCAGTAGCCACATGTTCTTCAGAGTGACTTCAACACTCTTTCTTTTGCTGAGATCGTGGTGCTTGATCTGCTGTCTCCACCTGAATGTGTGGAAACATGAGCAGTGGTTGCGGTGTTGTAGACCTAGTTCAATGCAGTTGACTTTTGTGCTGTCTGACTTTGTACCTTGGAGTCATTTCTCTGTGGTAAACGCTATGTTGTGATGAGCATAACGTGAGGTGATATGCTGGAAGCTGCTTTTAGGCTTCACCTAGTGGACAGTCTGTGGTTACTTCAGGAAAATTCTTGTAACTCTTAAGCTAAGGGATAGTGTTAAGTTTAAAAAACATAGGAAAACACTGGCTTATCTCCAGCCTGAATGCATGAGGGTGGAAATTGAGAATGTAGGACTGGATCTTACAATCTTTTTCCAGTATAAACGCTATGACCTCTGTGCTTTCCACCATATGGATAAGAGAAAAATCTGCTACCAGCAAAGTGGAAAACTTTCACTCAGGCATATAAGTATATTCAAGTAACCATTCTGGGTCAGACTAAAAATCTAACCTAATATATTATGTCTGATGATTGTCAAGGAAGATAATTAGCGAAGTGTGTAAAAACAGGATAAACATAGACCTGTCACTTCAGAAATTTCTCCAAGGCTTCAATCACTTGTGAGCTATGTGTGGTTTCTGTGCAACCACGAGTGGACTTTTTTCATGAACTTGCCCGGACTCCCATTGAATACAAGTAAAGGTTTAGAAGGTACGACATGCTGTGGTGGTTTCATAACTGTCTCTTGGGTTTTTCCTGTTTTCTTTTTTTTTTCTTTCGTGTTTTGGTGGTGGCGGTTGTGAGCTTTTGATGTTGTTATTTCTTCATTGGTGGTGGTTGTTTGTTTAGGGTTTTGTTTTGGTTTTTTTTTTTTTTTTTTTAACCAGTCTAGCTAGTTTCTTGCAGTTCTTCCTAGCTCTGGTACCGGAATAAAAAATTGCAGACGCAGGTTAGCTGTTCTTCTTACAAACTTTGTGCAAACCAGAGGTTGTGAAAGGGAGAAACTCTGCAACTTTATCTTTAAATAATAGAATGTAAGTGAAGAGCATCTAGAAAATAACTAGGTTGGAGGGAGAGTAACCTGTCTGCAAATTCAGATTTGACCGTTTAGGCACTTTGGTTAATCCTGCCTTGGGAACATAATTCTTCTCAGGTGCCCTTTAGACATTGCAAAGTGAAGCATGGGCTGCCCTTGGTCTGAATCAGTGAAAATTCTGCAAGTTTATATTCTTTGGTCAGTGTTTTGAAGTAATGTTCAGTGGGACTACCAAAAGCAAAGTTATCCAAAAAAACAGTGTGGATGACTGATAACAAATCTAATACATGTATAACTGCGTTCCATGCTTGTTTGGATGTTCTTGATGTGTCATTGTGTAAAGGGATGGGGTAAATTAATTAATGCAAGACGATATATAAAAATATTAACAGTTTATTAATATTAAATATTCAGAACTCGCATCACCCCGATCACCATTTAATAATAATTTTAACAGGTTCTTAGCAACGTTAGGAAACTATGTACAGGTTATAACAGGATCTGGAAATAGTTATTAATATATACATTAATTAAACTCGATATAAACCGGAAGAGAAGGGTTTGCGGTCAGTATACCGCTTGCTCACTAGGTAAGCATAGGACATAAAGGAGCAACTTTCTGCTTAGGGCAGAAGGCAATTAATAATTACAAGAGGCTTTGGCATTTACCCACAAAATTATTATCTGACAGTACCCAAGGCGGGGTTATTGTCGGTAGCCGTCAGTGGCTTTAGAGTCTCCCCTGGGCTTCTGGGGAAGGAGGCAGACGATCTCT